>PVLC010005903.1:12371-73106 GCA_004027655.1 Graphiurus murinus | reverse complement strand
TTTTTGATTGGGTTGTTTGCTCTCTTCTAAACAAGATACTAGCAATGCGCATTCAAAGCCACATCAAGAAAATTATACACCATGACCAAGTTGGGTTCATCCCAGGGATGCAAGGCTGGTTCAACATTCGAAAAACAATACACGTAATTCATCACATAAACAGACTCAAAGACAAAAATCACATGATCATCTCAATTGAAGCTGAGAAAGCCTTTGACAAGATCCAACACCCATTCATGCTAAAAGCACTACAGAGAATCGGAATAGAAGGAACATACCTCAAAATCATAGAGGCAATATACAATAAGCCTACAGCCAGCATCATATTAAATGGAGAGAAACTGCAAGAGTTCCCACTAATAAACTTTTAAGAAAAAAAATGCTGAACAAATGTCTAGAAAGATTATGTAAAAGATTATTTTTTAAAAAGTATTCTCTTTAATGTTAAACAGTGCATGACATATGGAAAATCCATTATAAAATTAGCTGACATTATTATTTAGGTCATCCAGAAGACTTTATATATGACATTGGAGCCAATGGTGCCAAAAGTTATAGGATATGATTCAAAACGTCTCTCTCACCCATGTAAGATTAATGTACATGAAAAGAGCAATGTGCATGATGTTGTTAAAGGATGCTAAAATACCCCAATCTTGAGCTTCTATTTCTTCCCTATTCTCCTTGAGTAGCTCAAGAAACCCAACCACTAAAGGTTTAATTTCTCAGTCTCTATACAAAAGGAACAAAACAAAGTAGTTCACTGAAGTTACTATTGACTTTCAGGCTCATTATTTCAAGAGATGGAATGTGCTGGTATGTATGAAGTGCTACATGGGAAGTTCTGAGGGAGGAGAAGACAATGAGGATCTCAAAAGGGAGATGGAGATGATAATTGGCTGAAGATAGGATGGGCTGAGATAATGTGATGTGAAAGGAATAGAGTGTGGCAAAGTAGATAGGAGAATCCTGAAGAAAAAAAAAATATATGTCTAACATCTGAGTCAATACTTATATCTATAACTAAATTGATAATCATATATATGATAATCATATATATGCATACATATATAGCTATACATATATAGACATAGATTTTTCACTCCATATTGTCCTTTAAAGAGTCAATGGGAGTAGAGTGTGGTGGTGCGTGCCTGTAATCCCAAAACTTAGGAGGCTGAGACAGGAGAATGGCAGATTTGAGATCAGCTTTAGCAACTTAGCAAGACTCTCAGCAACCTAGTGAAACCCTGTTTCAAAACATAAAAATTAAAAATAGCTGGGGGTTTAGCTTAGAGGGAGAACAACCCCTGGTTCAATCCCCAGTAACAAAAAATGAAATAAAAAAAAGAGTCATTGGGGCTTAACTCAGTTTGTTAAAATTGGCTTCATTCATAATCATGCCAGACAAGGGGATGGGTGCTGATTTGGGGAATAATTACTCCATGCTCTTTAAAATCTCTTTCTATATAGGAACCTTTCAACTCAGGGATTGTAGACGGATACCCATGCAAAAGATATCAACCCCCTCCACCAATGTTTGTCTCTGGATTGTGGACATGAGTCAGTGTGAAGATTGCAGTATGAGCTCAGCCCAGACGAGCCATGTGAAAGCCAACGGAGTAAGCAAAGTGAATTCGAGTGGAGTTAATCTTCTATACCTATTATGCGCTTTAATGTATGACTGAAAGCTCTTGCATAGGCCTGACAAAGCCACATTGATTCCCCAACTCCTCTTCATGATTTTGCATGCTCTTCCCTGAGACCATTATCTAAAACACTGTCTGCAATTAATCTTCAAGGCAGCATGTAATCAGCCAAGGGTTACAAGACCAGGGTTTCAAATAGTCCCCGATGCTGAGGTTTGGGACATATGACGGGGAAGACTAGGTAGAGAGTTAACTAAATAGTCAAGGTTTCTTGGGCAAAGTGGATTATTATGTGTGCTGAGTTGGGACATGAAAACATGAGGACATAGGCTATGAGCGGATGTATTTCTTTATAATGTATCTGTCCGTGGAGGCGGGGGAAGGAGGAGGGGGACTGGAAGGTGAAAGCGTCCAGATGCTGGAGTGCAGTAAAGCATTCCTGGCTGTTAGTTCCAGTAGGTCATTACTGCATTAATTTGGTGTTTAATTAAATGCCTGTGCAACAGACCATTTATTTGTTATCTAATATTAGCTTTAGTTCTTATCAATTAAATGCTAGCTGAGGGCTTGATTCACTTACATTTTATGTCCCCTTATACTCTATTCAGAAACAACAGCCAAACCCAACAAGGCCTCACTGTGCCTGCAAAGATTTATACACTCAGATTTCAGTGTGGGGAATGCAATATGCTGGTGTTATTAGGTGAGAGAGTAAGGGAAATAAAAAGAAGATGCCATTTCATTTTGAGAAAGCAATTACCCAAATACATGGTTGTGGTCTCCCTCTCCCCTCCGGGTGTCCCTTTGTGCAATAGGAGATAGTAAGGGAGAGAAGGCTAAAAGGGTTATATATTCCTCATCCTGTATTGATATTCTACCTCCCCCACCCCATGCTATCTTCCTCCACTGAGGGCAAAGGCTGCTGACTTCCCCTGCTAAATTGCATAATCCCTTGTGTATATCTGAGCTTTTAGTGAGACTCATAGTTTCACCATGAAATGCACAAACTCTAGAGGGTTGTGTACTTACTGTCAGGTCAATCAAGGTACATTTCAACTGAATGATTATTTGGGGGTAAATGGTAGCAAAAAGGCCAGAAAATGTAGAAGAGAAGAATTCTGGAGCCCAGTGGAAATTTAGTAAGTATTACCCAAGCCAGTGTTTGCTACTGGTTACTTGCATATCACCTTCAACATTTCTATCATGCTTACAGTCACATATTACCTATACTATCAGTTACTTAATTTCTTTCTTCGAGCCTCTTCACTCTTTAACTCAGACATTTATCTTTAATAAATGATTTTACTATTTCAAATATATGAATGGTTGTATTTTTCATGAGATGACAATAAGAATGAAAATAAAAACAATATAACTAAACATTATTAATTTTCAGAAATGTACTATTATCTGTCAAAGACTCTGAACTTCAAACGTGCACTTTTCTTGCTAAAAAGGGAGAAATGCAAGTGTTAGAGAGGTGTTAAAGATGCACGATTCCAGACTGAGAACATATCCTTAGTGTCATCAGCAGGATCAAAGAGAATTGAAAAGGGAATGACTTTCTCACTATGTGATTCGATTTTATTTGCCAAACATGTGCACTACCTAAAATTACCTGCAGCATTTCACACTTGAGGAAATACTGTTCGAAATCACCAGTTTCATTCTAAACTTATCAAAAGTTCCAAGAAAAGCTTAAGAATGATTTTGGATGGAGCAACTGGAGAAAATCAATAGTACACTTTGGAAAGCAAGGGTCCTCTCCATTCCAAGGAGAATGTTAGCTGAAAGAAGATCACACAGTGAAGCTCCTAATGGTTATAGTGACCTCTGTAGAAGACTCAATTATAATCCCTCTACACTCAATCCCTTCCCTCTGCTCTCTTGCCTTATCAGGGTAAAACACCATGCATATAAATCTTGCCCTCATTATCAATCTATAGACTCCAGAACTTTGCAAAATGTTCCACTTAAGAATCTTTCCTTTTATGCCTTTTCCATGACAAGCCATCACATGTCTTTATCAATGATAGTTTATCAAACCAAATTAATCATAAATTTTATCTTGTCTAATGGATCACAGCATGTGTGATAAATGAACCAGTGCATTTTGTAGCAGGAAAATGTCAAAAAATAAAGAAGAATTCTAGTGCGATAGACTGTTTATGTCTCTCCAAAATTCATATGTTGAAATCCTTACCTCTAAAGCTATGGTATTAGGAGGTGGGGCCTTTGGAACTTAATTAAATGATAAAGGAGAAGCCCTCATGAATGAGATTATTGATCTCATAAACAAAGTCTCAGAGCTCCTTCCTCCCTTCTGCCATATGAAGCAACAGAGAGAAGCTAGACAAGTGCAGAATGCAGTTTTCTGTTGTTTGTAAGTTGTCCATGGTGTTCACGTTGAAGCAGCCCTGGTGAATTCAAACATCTGAGAGTATAAATTGGTGGGACATTCCAATGAGTCAGATAGGACTCTGGTCAGGGTTAACCCTTCTGCACCTGCAGGGTGAACATCTCAAGGCTCCATGAATACGGATCCAAAATGCATCTTTCCTCAGGTCTTAATTGTTTCTTTCATGGCCTACTCTGTTCTGCATCACATTGTTCTCAAAATACAACTGAAACATGAATTATCTTTCAACCACTCTGGCAATGACCTCTAATCTTCATACCACATGAAGAAGATTGAGTTCAGAAGACTGAAAGCACTAGAAGTCAGTTCATTGAGTCCAATTTAGGTTAAATAAGTGTTTGTGAGAACAATTTCTACTGTAGGTTCAACTATTGTAGATAAAACTAGATACTAAATAAAGATGGAAATAAGTATAGCACAAGCAAGGTATCCATTTTAGAAACTTAAAACACATGGAAAGTTCTCCCAACAGTCATGAAAAGGCTAAGCTGCAGAAGGACTAGCAGATCATGTATAAAATTTAGGTGCATGAGCTTCTTTACAGGCTTCCAGTGTTAAAAAAAATAATTTATCCTTATTTTGCAGAACCTCAGTCCCAGGCTAGAGGTTAACATGGACACTTCCAGGAGTGATAGGGATTATCCAGAGCCTTGGTCTTAGAGGAATCAGAAGTATGAGTATGTCATAAAGACTTACATTCAATGATTAGATTGTGGCATGAAACTGGTTAGTAAAAATCAAAATTGAAGTTATCAACAATGCTGAAGCAAGATTGTGTCCATGGGGAGTAGAAGTGACTCATGAAAGAAAAGAAGGTGCCAAAACAGATTGGACAAGACCCCACACTACCCTCTACTACTCTTGTGTTAATTTGGACCTGTTTTATGGTCTTGGAAATCAATGATAATCTATAATCAAGAGACCTACTACCAAGAAGGAGGTAAGTTTCAAAGGAGGAGAGGGAGAGCACTTGACATCCACAAGCCAATGATCAATTTCTTGTGACCCAGCCTGGAAGAGTAAATTCTAAGAAAAGGTATCAAGGAATAATAGGCTGGGCCAGTCCAAAGGCATCAACTTCCCCTCCTTCCTCACAATCCATGACCTGAATGATCCCCAAGAGATCTGTTTTGTCTCCTTTTATCTTATTACCAATCCATTTCTCCTGTTCTTGCTTCATTCTGAGATATTATACATTATATCTGAACCACAACAGTTACTGTTCTTTCCTCTCTGCTTCACATCAAACATTTGCCTTTCTTTACACGTGCTCAGCCCACATTCCTCACCACTGACTCACTGACTTCATCATTTATCCTTGAATTGCACCCCACAGCCCAAGCACTTCTAACTTCAGGGGATGTGAAAGACACACTCTCCATATAAGTGCAGATGAGCATAATTGTAACAGCCCTGTTGTCTTACAGGTTGCTCTAAAGACTCAAGGAAATATAAATGGGAAAGTGCTCCATAAAATTAAAAGTGATTTACAAATCCAGGAATGTTCCTCCTTTGGAATTTTTTAACTTGGTAGTTGAGTATCTTCGCTTTGCTCTGCTGGTGTAGACCTAAGCATAGATCTGATTTTTTTTTCTGGTCCAGATGGACTTCCTTGCTGCTCTGGAGGGATGGCCCTCCTCCTGGAGCTGCTGACAGAGCCCCAGCTGCAATGGTGGTAGCAGGTGCTGTTCTGATAATGTCGGCTCCAGTTGAGGTACAGGAAAACAGAGCAGCTGAAGACCAGAATCTGAGAGATAACAGGAAATGAAAAATGAGGCAAAGTTATATCTTCTGTTCCTTCATAAAGGCTCCTGTGACAAATGGAATCTCAGGCATCACGTAAACTGCCTTGCTGAGCCACTGAAGGCATGAGCTATCTTGACGGCAAATATCCGTCCTCTGGTTATCTGTGGGAAAATAATAAGCAAATGGTGCATGAGAGAGAGAGAGCAAGACAGAAAAAGAGAAAGAGCGAGCGAGCAAGAGAGAGAGAGAGAGATATCACACCTAATCACCAAATACAGCTACTACCTACAGCATAAAAAATAGTGATCTACACCTCCACGCTGAAATTTAAATATTTGCTTAAGTAATGTCTGTGGTCTTGTTGAAGTCGTGCTCCTAACACAGAGCAACATTTTCTAAGTTGGTTTTCTGCATGAAATAAAAAAGGTGAAAGTATAGATTTAACCATAAATGGCCCTACAAGAACACATTCATTGTCAAGACAGGCACTCTTAATTAAAGATGATCATGTTTAGTCTTTTGAATAATTTTATGAACCTATACTTAATTCATATCTTTTATAGTTTGAGCAAAGTTTGAGAATCTTTTCCATCCATATAAATTAATACAAGTACATAAATATGCAGTCAAGAAAAATAATCTCTTTGACATCTAATTTATTTGAAAGTAAATCATAATGTGGTTGTGTGTATGGCAGAGGCTATATGTTCAATAAGTATTTGTTGAATAAAATAGATGACTATGTCTTGAAAGGGTATGGAACTTAAGTCAAGTCTGTGTGTCCCTTACCATATTTGTACTGAGAATAGATCAAGTCCAAATGACTATTTAGAAATTGGAAAGAGAAGTAATTTACAAAGATCATCACATGTAAGCTGATCTGTTCTTGAGGGGAGGAAGGGAAGGAAAATAGAGGAAACCACTCCATGCTATGTCTGGGGTTGTAGAGAAGGTTCCCATCCGATATCGTCAAGCACCATTTACTAAATTGATTACCAAGCTGGATATAAACTTTAATCGCTGTACGAGAATTTGGATTATGGAACACTTCCAAAATAGTCCATATGATGCATTGATTTGCGGTACCACATAGGGGAACATATCTCTGTCCTTGCAGGCACAACTTCACCTGAGCTCTGTGAAGCAGCTGAAGTACGTGGTTATTCCAATTTACTGTGGTTCATTATTGACTCTTCATGATTTCATGATTGAACTGCAGCCTCTGAACTGTGGTGCCATTGGGGGTGCTAGAAAAACAGACTGTAACAATTTGGAACACGGTTTAGGTTGAATAGAATTCTGACATCTTTAGGGTGATTTAACACACCTGAATAAATTTCTCTTTATTTAGTCCCTAATTTTTTTTTTTTTTTTTTTTTTTTTTTGCGGTACTGGGGATTGAACTCAGGGGCATTCTACCTCCAAGCTACACCCCCAGCCCTATTTTTTTATTCTTTATTTTGAAACCGAGTCTCACTAAGTTGCGGAGTGCCTCACTAGGTAGCTGAGGCTGGCTGCGAACCCGGATCCTCCGGTCTCAGCCTCCCGAATGCTGGGATTACAAGCGTGCGCCACCACGCCCAGCTAGTCCCTAATTTTTCTAGCAATTATTTTTAAGGATACATTGGTTGCTTCATTTACATTTTTATATTTTTTCAGGCCTTTTGTCTCCTTTTTTAGAAATAAGTATACAATATATTTTAAAGGCAGCTGAGTATGGTGGCACACACCTATAATTCCATTTCTTTGGGAAGTGGAGACAGGAGGATTGCAAGTTCATGGCCAGCACCAGTAACTTAGAGAGACCCTGTTTCAAAATAAAAGATAAAAAGGACTGAAAGTATAGCTCAGAAGTAGAACCACCTTGGGCTCAATCCTCAGTGTCACATGCATAAAATAAATAAATGATGCCTGGTAAGTATTTTACCTCAGTCAAAATCATACCTCCATTTTCTTTTTCATGAAAAGAAGAGGTTGCTATTTCAAGAAAAAATGTGACAGTATTTCCATAGCTTTACTGAACCAGTGTAAGTTTCTTAAAGATAGGTTCAGAGAAGGATAGTAGAGAGGAGGATATAAATTTGGAAAGTATCAAAATGCAAATTTTAGCCAGATGTGGTGCACAAACCTGTAATCCCAGTATCTGGAAGCCTGAGATGGGAGGATTGTAGATTTGAGGCCAACCTCAGCAACATAATGAGACTCTCAGCAACCTCGCCAGACCCTGTTTCAACCAAAAAACCAAAAGGTCTGAGGATGTAGCTTGGAGGTAGAATGCCCCTGGGTTCAATCCCCAGTACCACATACACACACAAAATGCAAATGTCAAAGCTGTAGAAATGAAGGAAAAGGATGTAGGAAAAGGTAGAGAAGCCCCCAAAGGACTCTACATTTGGCTTTCATGGAGAGAAGGAGCCTGAAAAGAAGCAGGAAGAAGATCAGTCAGGGAAGTGGGAAGAAAACAAGAGGAGGAGGATGTCCTGAAGGTAAAGAGAAGAAAGAACACAGGGATCTGTGTTCAATGCTGCTGCCCTGCGTAACAGTCTCGGTGGAGTGATGGGAGGGAAGTAAGACTGGAGCATACAATACAAATGATCTAAGCCGGGCATAGTGGCACACACTTGTAATCCCAGTACTTGGGAGGCTGAGACTGGAGGATCCAAGTTCACAGCCAGCCTCAGCTACTTAGTGAGGCCCTCTGCAACTTAGTGAGACTCTGTTTCAAAATAAAAATTACAAAATAAAAAAAAAAATACAAATGATCTAAAGAAGTAGAGATAGGCCAGGTACAGTGGCACATGTCTATAATCCTAGTACTTGAGAGGCTGAGACAGGAGGATTGCAGGCTTGGGGCCAGCCTCAGCAATTTGGCAAGAACCCTTTTCAAAATTAAAAAAGACTGGAGTGTAGCTTGGAGGTAGAATGTCCCTGGATTCAATTCTCTGTACCAAAATAATAAATAAATAAATAGAAAGAAGTTGAGATAGTGTATTAGACAATTTGTATGAACAAGTTTGAATATGACAGGAAGCACAGAAATTGTACTGTAGCTTTTAGAAAATTATAAGGTCACAAGAGGCTGATTGTAATACTGTTCTGTTTTATTTTTATTTTAGGATGTAAGAGGCATCACGTTTATATGCAAATGTGAACAATTTGGTGAAAAGAGAGTTGATGATGTAGGACAAAAAAGGAACATGTGAGACAATAAAGCCCTTGAGAAGTGAGGAGACTTGTGATGCAGAGCACATGTGGAGAGTCCCCTTGACAGAGGAGATGTGCTTAATCACCTGAGTCAGAAGGGAAAAGTGGGCAGAAGGATATTTGTACAGATTGGTTATGGGATTTGGATATAAGGACATGTGGAAACTCCAGGTGGATGGCTTCTGATTTGCTCAATAAGATACAGGAAAAAATTATTGGCCTAAAGTGGTGAGGACAGATTAAAAATTAAAAAAAAAAAGATTCAAGGTAGTCAAAGAATGAAATGGTATGCATTATAGAGAAATGCAGTGAGATTGTCAGGTATGTCTGGGTGTCTGTAGCTGGTTATCATTTCATAATGACTTGTCTTCCAAGTTATATAATTCCCCTATAGTTAGTAAGAAGAGGAATATCATTGGGTTCATTTAGGGTGGGGCTTCTGGCACAAAAATGTGAAGGAGGAAAAATGAAGCAAGGGAGCTAAGGATGTTTTTAGGAAGGAAAGCACATAGAGGAACCATAGGATATGTGAAAGTTTGGGAAGAAAGTAGAGAAAAGAGGAGGTCATGCATAGGAAGAAAGTCAAGGGATAAGAAAACTGAATAAAATAGGCTTTTTATTTGGGGGGTACTAGGGATTGAACCGAGGAGCATTCTACATCCAAGACCTACCTTACCCTTTTTATTTTGAAACAGAGTCTCTCTAAGTTTCTGAGGGTCTTGCTAAATTGTCCAGGTTGGCCTTGAACCAGCGATTCTCATGTCTCAGCCTCCCAAGTACTGGGATTACAAATGTGTGTCACCATACCCAGCTAGATTAATTGTTTTTGAGGGAAAGTGTAGTAGGTGAACTAGTTCAACAGGAGAGAAGGATACTCCAATGAGTGAATTAGATTATTGTCATTATTTTTTTCTTTTTTTATGACCACTCTTCCTAAAGTTTCATGAACCTGTTTCACTACTGCCTCCTATAGATACTTCCAGGCATTTAGGGGCTTGAGAGACATTTCTTAAAACTTTCAAGAAGCCAAGTAAAAATTCACTGCACTACCTCTACCAAGTGATTCACAGGAGTGATCAGAATGGGAGAAAATCGCAGATTCAGTGTCTTGGTAAGTGTGAAGGGTACTGCAGAAGCAGTCTACAGAGCAACAGGGGTAGTCTGGAAGAAAGTCTGGCTAAGCACAGAAAATCAATTTTAATGGCTACCTTCCTCTACTAGCACACAAGTGGTTATCACAAGCTGCATCTCTGGTCAGTGGTGTGTAGGAATAGCCAATTATGGTTGTTCACATCATGTTCTTTGCTTCTGGAATTGCCTTTGTTAGAGTAAGGTCTCATAGATTTTTTCAGAAATATTCTGCCAAAGCTCTTCTTCCACCACCATTTCTTGACCTCTTCTTTAATTCTCTAGCTAAACAAATCATGCACTCCGCCTCCAAGGATAATGATTGCATCTGCAGACATTTTCAGATGAGGATCACATCATCCTGTGCCCACCCTTCTTCCTCACTCATTCACAAGCAACTCACACGTCAAGGATAAATGCAAGTCATTCACACTGAAGAAGGAGGGGAATAGGTTCTTGGGAGAGGGACCATCCTGAAAAGAGCAGAGAAGTGAGAAAGGGCAGAATTTACTTGAAAAACTGAAGGAATTTCAGAGGTTAGGATCTCACATGGGAGTGAAACAGAAGAAAGATCTAGTGCTAGTCTAAGGAGATTAACAGGGGGCAGATAATAGAGTGTCTCATAATTGAAAGGGTGGCAGGAAGCCCCCTCATTTTACTCCATAAACATTACTGGTAAATATGGGAAAATACTTTTCATGGTGTCACATGATACATCTGCTTTTAGAGACAGACAGCTCAAAAACTGAAATAGAATTTGGATCAATCTCTAAAACTATCCTCTCCCTGCGCTCCTTCCTTCTTACCCCTCCTTTCCTTAATCATTCCTTCATTTTCTTTCTTCCTCTGTGGTTCCCTTTCTCTTTTTTGTGACTTCTCCCACTCCGCACCATGCCACTCCTTCTTTTCTTTAGTCTTTTTCACCACCAGGTATTAAATAAGCAGCTTCCCCTGCCTCTGCCTCCATGGGGAGAGCACGCCAGCGGCTGCTTTCTGTGTCCCCAGGGCCTCAGTGTCCATTCCTCTTTCCCTGCTGACTGAAGTCTGTGCTTTATCGGCCCTGCTATTCTTGGCAAAGAAGCCAATAAAATGGAGATAACAAGTCCCAAATCCCAGGCTGCAGGGAAGCTTCGTTTTGTCAATGAGAGATTAAAAAATAATGGCTGGAGCCTCAGCAACACTGACTGCAGACAACTTTAAAAAGTTTGGAGCAGACCATCTGGGCTTTTCTTTTTATTTTTAAGGCTTTCTTTCTTCTCCTACCCTAATCTTCCACAAGGCTTTGCATTCCTCTTATTAAGTTGTATCGTTTGGAATTGAAAAGGAAAAAGTAGGTACATGGTTCTTTATTCCAAAATTTAATCATCAAAGAGACCCCTTTCAGGTTGTGCTTTGTCAAAAGCAAATTCAGCAGGCATGTTTTAGGATCCAAAACCTGAAAGGGATTCCTGTTTCTAGTTCCTTACCAGGGGCTTGATGGAGGGTCATGCACTTGCTGACCCTTTTCCCACTGTGAATTTAAATGTCTGCAGGGCAGAATTAGCATTTTCTACTCAACTGTTCACTCTTTGGATGGATGAATGTCATTTTCTTTCAAAAATGCCCCTGCCCCTTGCTATTATGAAAATGCTTAGTGATGACAAACCCAAAACACATTACCCCAATCATGTCCACCTCTTTCCTGAGTTCTTAAAGTTATAGGCTCCGAAAAGAGGCAATTGTATTTTTTAAGGGCTAAAAATGAATTCCTCTGACCCAACTTCAGGAGGAAATAAGGACAAGTCAAAGAAACATTTTCTTATATGGGGATGAGGATTTTAAAGTCTTTCATTACATTGACCAAAGTCCTGATATGCAATGTCTTATTTTCCTTGAAGTTCTAGATTCCTGTCCTCCAGGATGTATACATTTTACTCACAAGGCTTTTCTTTTTCTCTCAATTTTTGAAGTTAGGCAAAGACAAATAAATACTATAGAGGTCAAACAAGAAATGGGGATGAGTAAGAAAGGTGGATGAGGCAGCACGAAGAAGAAATGGGGTCAAAGTTCAATAGTATGCTCCAGGCTTGCCTCATGAGATGCCACCAGCCCTTAGCTCCAAGTTACCATGCAAATCAGCACACTACAGTACAAGGCCAGGGCTTCTGAAATTTTCAAGAGAAGCTAAAAATCTTGGTTAACATTTTCCATCTCTCAATTTTTAAATAGTGACTTTTTTTTAACCATACCAGACAAACAAAACACACTTGTGAGTGGGATCAAGGCTGCCCTTTTTTGAACTAAGATCTAGATCAATTTTTATTTACAACCAAGTTGTCACTAAATCATCTATATTTTCATTTAAACATTTCATTTATTCAGGACTCGTGGTGGTACATAGCTGCAATTTCAGTACTTGGGAGGCCAAAATAGGAGGATTACAGGTTTGGGGCCAACCTCAGTAATTTAGCAAGGTCCTCAGCAACTTAGTGAGACCTAGGGCTGGGGTATAATTCTAAGGTAAAATGCCCCTGGGTTCAATCCAAAATACCCCCAAAAAATCATATATTCAAATTGTTGTCTATCATTTTACCATTTACAATTTTCTTTAAGGGAGGAAATATCTTTTCCCTTTATACTTCCCAGAACATTTGTCTTAGGGATTTTTATGAAGGACTCTGAATTAATTTCCTGTAAAAGAAATGTGAAATCAGGTATCTGGAATACAGTATTAAAAGATCTTTGTGGGATACATTGAAGGACAGAGGGATGGTGAGAACATGATTTTTCTATAGTGTCTGGCATTCTCTTCTGTGAGCACTGGGAATCCAGTCCATAAATATCAATGTTTCCAAGCAATGCTGCTTTAAGATATCTTTCTAAGAGTATGAGTTCTATCTCATTTTGCGTGTCTTTAGCTTACTATGGCACGTCATATACTATTGTCTTATGGAGCAGTACTTCCAAAGAGCAGTGGCCATCGGAATCTGCAGAAACTTGTTTGGTATGTCCAAGTTCATCTTGCCTAGGAAAGGCCATTGGAAAAGCTCCCCAGGTTATTGATGTGCCTGTGGTATGGTGAAGGCCAACTGTGAAACAGTCCAAACCATAGATATAAATAGGGTCTTAGAAAATCAGCATGAGGGGTTTACATTTCTGACATTCAGAAACTAACTATTTAAAGGATGTGGTTTCCTTAGTTCTCCCAAAGGAATAACATAGAAGTGAACCTTGTAGATGGCATTACTTCCCTCAATTTCCTGCATCAACCTCAAATCTTATGGCCTACTGTACATACATATATGTCATTATTATTATTGTTATTATTATTGCACACACACGTAAGCCTGCATACATGTATGTATATAATTTGGCAGAGCTTAATAACTAATAACTCAAATGACAAACAACACAGGCTGCTGTGTGAAAAGGTGTGGGTGTGTGCATATACTTTAAATTCTTTTCTTGGTCTTACTATTATCCATTTACATTAGTGAATATATATTTTAAAAATTTTTCACTCAGAAGTTAGAACTTACTTTCCTCTTCATTTATAACAGTCACACTATTTTTCCAGTCCCGACCCTATTCCTATTTCTCTTGTCTACCCCAGGAAGCTCTAATTTCTGTCTTCTTTGACCTTACATAGCTCTCCTGGCTTATATCTTTCAGCCTGCTTTATATCATTACTTATGCCAACAACCTTGCAACTAATTCGGGGCATGTGGACTATCTTATAAGTCACTGATAATTCTTCCTCTGAGTCTAACAACGTGTACTGCACTATGCAGAGGTCACAGAATATTTGATTGGTAGGCATTTGGGTGTGATTTTTGTCTTTCCTTCAAAACACACAGAGAGACGACCCATGGCTTCTCACAGTGCTCAATAAGTACTGTGATCACACACTCTAGGGTATTTTGGAAGTAGATATGTTGGAATTTTTGGTGTCCTGTATACAGAACTGTGAGTGGTGTGGCATAGCTGTCACATGGAAAGTCAGCAGCAACACAGCTCTTCGAGCTGAAATCCTCCTGATTCTTGCCCCATGCTCGTTCCTTTCAACTGGGGTACAAACACTCTCGTGCTGTAGGAAGTAGGAAGCTCTAGTGTCCTCTGATCTGGGGGTCAACCCTTAGCTTCAGCATCTTCCTACATATTGTATCTTCTCTCTCTGTCTCAGTTTCCTCTTGCATAAAATGGATTAAAGAGTTTTTCCTAACATTCCAGGAAGGATGGAAGGAATTGATGCATACAAAATGTGCAGCTGAAGGCTGGTGTTTAGTGAACACTCAGCCTCTACTATGATGCTTTTGTCATGCTGCATGTTAACCAAACTCTCAGACACTGCAGCTTCTGCCCTTTTATTCCCACTGCACCCTGGGTTCTGTTTCATTCCAATACTTTGCTTTCCCTGCCAATTTCAAAGCCTGAAATAATGTGTTCTGCATGATGTAACTGATAACCCCAAAGGAAGCCAGATTTCAGGGTGTCAGAAGGGCTTCCCTACCAGGATTAGACGCCCCAGGTTAAGTGACTAATAATCAAGGGAAAAGATGCAGGGAAGGAACACCTAGGCAAACTATCAGATCCAGGAAATGAAACACAAGTTACAACAGAAACATTGGTCAAGCTGGGGTTCAGAAGGGGTAGAGAAGCTGGGGTAGAGAAGTATTATCAAGCCATATCACAGATCAGGATCCCAGGAGGAGCACCTGTATAGAGCCAGCAGTCTCAGCCTTATCCCTGATATCTTCCCTAGTAGGATCATACTTGGAGGGTCTCAGCAAAGTCATGTCCACGGTGTGCTGCCAATCCCCACTCTCCCTGGTCAACAAATTCCAGAGAAACATGCCCGTGTCGTAGGGACTTGTCTGATGACCATTAACTAGTTAGGTAGTGGCCTCAATAGTTGATCATTTCCATCATGAGGAAATAGGATTGATACATTCTCTCATGACATGTAAAGCCGTGCATGCTAGGCCCTGCCTAAGTCACTTAACTCTCCTCTCATCATACTTCTTCATAGACAATTTGTTTCTCAGATGGGTTTCTACTCAGTTTGGAAGCATGTCTTAATCATTGCTATCTCAGAGCCTTGGCACTTGTTTTGCTTTAGTGGAAGATATCTCTCATTCTTTATGCATCTTTGGCCTCTGTTTAAACCTGTAAAGTAAGTTAAACCTCTTACATGACTGCCAAATCATCTCCTATTTCAATGTCTTTCTTGTTTCCATTATATGAATTATACTCCAATTTGTAAATATGTATTTTTGTTTGACTCTCTGAATTTTTCCCTGTCATTGCACTTGAATAAAAACCCTATAGCCGCAAAAGCATAGGATTGGTCTTATTAACTGTGGTATCCCTGGATCTAGCCTAGGTTTTAGTGATAAAGTTTTAATGAAAGAGTAAATGAATGAAAATTTTGCTTTTCTTTTGCAACACCCTGGAAATACAGGCATTGTGTCAGCTGGGAAGTACAGAGGGACCATTCTGCTCCCAATCTTTACTGCTTTGCCTGCTTCTGGCTGGCTTGTTTCTGATGCACAAAAATAGTTAGCTGAGGATGTCAGCTTTGTTTAAGGAAACACACACAAGAGAGGCAGAATGCAAAGGGTATTTCCCTTAAAAAAATTAAAGACTGCCTAAGACTAAAATAAATATTATGGAGGAAATGGCTGCAAATTATCTCAATTTTCAACTTAAACTGTGTAGTTCCCCGAAGATCTTTTCCTCTCAGCAAATGGATTAACTCTAATGGCCCACCATAATGTGATAGCAGCAAACATGTTGGGTGGTAAATATCCAACCTTCTTTTCTAAAGACACCAGGGGAAGGAAATGGTGCTCTGAAATGGAGCGGGCAGTCACACTTGCCAGGCTAAGACTTACAAGGGCCGTCAGGAGTCCTGCTTCAGGGCAGAACTTGGTCACCAGCTGGGTTCAGAAGAGATTGCTCCAAGCCCCCTACCCTGGCACTGCACAATTAGGTGCATTTCAGTAAGGACTTTTGCATCTTTAAAAAAATACTCTTCTACACTGGCTACTCTCAGAGGCAAGATCCTGGGCTGGATGGACCATTGGTCTGGCTCCACTGGGGCAGTTCTTGTGCTTTGATGGTCTTAAACAACCTTGCTGAGAGAGAAATGTGATTCTAAGAGGATTTTGAGATAAATTCCCACAGCTATGAAGATAAAAAACATTTGACTGCAGTTTTGATGTAAGCAGCAGCCCAAATATTTAAAGTCATTTGCTTCATTTATTTTCACAACTGTCTCAGCACAACTGAAAGTACATGACTTGCTTGCCCTGGAGGATTTTCTTCATTTATTCTGCAGGGAATCTTTACCAGGGTCCCTGTAAGCTGATTTATCTGTAGAAGTGGCCATAGTTGAATTTTCTTCTTTTTAATGTTTATTTTATTCATGACTCGGCTCCCTCCTCCAAATTGCACTGTGGATTTAAGTTCAAATATCTCTATCAACCTCTGATTCTCTGTATGGGCTGTTTAAAGTGAAAAGTAGCATGGAAAACCAGCTTGTTGCTAAGTGATTTTTGTTAGGCAGTTGAGGCCTAAGTGACACCACATTATTAAGATAGACTCGAAAAGGCAGACAGCTTTCTAATCCTGCTTTGAAATCTTAGACTAATTAACAAAAATGGGTTGAGTATCTGGTAGGTGGTGGTGCCAGCAGTGTCTGCTCTCAGAGAGCTGAGATGAAAACCTCATATCAAAGACATTTGTCTATTCCTGGGTATATGCTCAAGAGAAAAAAAACAAAACATACACCCATACAGCATGTACACAAACATTCATAGTGACCTTAGGTGGAAGAACTGAGAAAAGGAACAACCCAAATGCCAGCCACTGATAAATAAATGAACAAGTTGTGATACATCTATGTAATGGAATATTATTTGGCAAAGAAAAGGAATAAAATATTGTCACATGTTAACAATATGATGAACCTTGGAAACAATATGCCAAGTAAAAGATATCACATTGTAAGATTCCATTTTTATTAAATTTCCAGAAGAGCCAAGTCTATAGAGATGGAAAGTAGGTTACTGGTCGCCAGGGGCTGAGGGCCAGGTGAATGGGGAGTGATTGCTAATGGGTACAGATTTTCTTCTGGGAGATGGCAATCTTCTTAAATTAAATAGTAAAGATGCATGCATACCTTTGTGAATACTCTAGAACCAAGAAATTGTACACTTTAAAGGGGTGAACTCTATGTTATATAAATTACATCTCAATAAAACCAGTATAGACAATAAATCATGAGCAAGGAAATAGATAACAGAAGTGTTAGATAGTGGAATGAGCTCCATTTAACCAGAGAGACAATGACCTAGAAGGAGTTGCTATTTTAGATTAGGGCGTTTAGGGAAGGTCTCTCTGAGAAAATGATGTTGATTCGAGTCCTAAAATGAAGAAAAGTATTGTGTTATGTAGAGATTCTGAGGCAGGTGCATTACAGGAAGAAGGAAACTGTTGAACATATTTGAAGCCTGCAAGAAGGTCAATGAGCAGCAGAGTGAGCAGGAAGGAGAGACTGACTCAGGCTCAATTTGGAATGTAAATAGAGGCCAGCTCTAATTGGGTCTTATAGAACATGGTATGCATTGTTTATTTAAATTGTAATGAAAAACCACTAGTGAATTGTAAGCAGTCCTGGGGGGGTGATCTTAGTTATATTTTAGAAAAGATAATTATTGCTGAAATGCATAGCACAAATTATAAATGCAGAGATAGGCTAGGGTTCATTCCCATATTTTACATTAAGACCAGATTGGAGCCTAGAAGACAGAGGTGGCCACATTTGGAAATGTTTGGAGGTGAAACTGACAAGACTGACATAGATTGATGATTCAGAAAGGTTTTGTGGGTAATGTAAAAGAGTGCTAAATATGTATCAGTTGAATATCATGCATCTGAATTGCTTAGGATCAATAGCACTTCAGATTTTGGATTTTTTTTTTTTTTTAGACTTTGCTTTGGGATATTTGTATATATACAATAAAATATCTTGGGAATGGGACTCAAGTCTAAACATGAAATTCATTTGTGTTTCAAATACACCTTATATAAATAACCTGAATGTAATTTTTTTTTTTTTTTGGCGGTACTGGGGATTGAACTCAGGGGCATTCTACCTCCGAGCTACACCCCCAGCCCTATTTTTTATTCTTTATTTTGAAACCGAGTCTCACTAAGTTGCGGAGTGCCTCACTAGGTAACTGAGGCTGGCCACGAACCCAGATCCTCCCGTCTCAGCCTCCCGAATGCTGGGATTACAAGCATGCGCCACCATGCCTGGCCCTGAATGTAATTTTCTAAAATATTTTTGTGTACCTGTATTTTGATGGTGACCCATCATGTGAGGTAAGTAGAGAATTTTCCACTGAGTCATCCTGTTGGTACTGTCCCCCCCCCTCCAAATTTTGGATTTTGGAACAATTTAGATTTTCCATTTTCAAATTAGGGATGTTCAACCCGTATCTGCTAACACATGTATAAGATGTTCGCATCAGCACTATCAATAAAAGCCTCAGATGAAGGAAAGCATGGTGGCACATACTTGTAATTCCAGTACTTGGGAAGCTGAAACAAGAGGATCAGAGGTTAAAGGCCTTAGAAACTCAGCAAGACTCTGTTTCAAAATTAGAAATAAAATGGAGTTGAAGTATAGTTGGAAGTAGAATGATTCTGGGTTTAATCACCAGTACCAATAAATAAATAATACATTCATACATACATATATACATACAGGAGAAATTACCAAAATGTTCATCAAAAGTCATGTGATTAATTACATTATGCCACATTCACACAAGAAATAGTATACCAGCCTTGTGAATGAATGAATGTTAAGGGAAAAAAGTGATGGCCCTTTTTGGACTGGACTTGGGTGTCAGAAAAAGGGAACTACGAGGAACTGGGTTACTTGTAACATTCTCTTTTTAAGTTGGGTGCAGGTTTCAAGGATTGTTCTGTTAAAAATTCATCAAGTTTGACACGTGCTTTTTCCCTTCTGTGACTACATATTATAGATTAATAGGTAGTTAAATAATGGGCTCAAACTGACAAGTCAACATTCGTGAGATTCTCTGCTTCTGGATTCAAAAAGCACTTTGGGTTCAACTGATTGGACTCGATAGCATGTGGAAAATATTTCCAGTTCTGGTTGGCCATAATCTTGATATGACAATATAATGACTAATGATCCCTGGCTCCATTATTATGGGATATCATACTTGGTGGCATTATTTCTATATAACTTAGACCATCCTGTCCATCTTTCATAGTACATTCATTTCAAGGCTCAGGGATCCTTTTATGGATATTTAAAAATGATTCTTGATTTGGAATTAGAACTTTAAGTGGCTTAGTACTATCACTTATGAATCTATTCATTAGATACATTATTCTTTCATGTATTTAATAAATTAATAATATACAAGTCTCTAAGACATGGAGATATTGTTATTAACAATATGGAGGAAAATGTGTTTAAGACATTGCCTTGAATCTCAAAGTATGTTATAGTTATCCACTTACCTGAGACAGGTAACATACAGTGTCAGAGAGCAATGAAAATCTGGTGTTAGTTTCAGATCTCAAATTAGTAGTACTAAATAATTGGGGCCTTTCTATCCTCTGTGACTCTAGGATTTTATATTTGAACAATTTCTGTTTGAGAATTGGTCAGCTATTATCCCTCCCATTTTACAGATGAGAAACTTTTGGACAAAAAGTAAGGTGATTATCCAAGGTCACCAAGCACAGGCAGTAGCTGTGTTCAAGGCTTTTCTTTTGTAGTTTATGCTCTTCCTTGGAGAGTAAGAAGCCTTCCCAACAACTCAGCTCATCATTATCTCCTTGGAAACAAATACACAAAACCCCTATTGATTGTTTTATCAGTTTTTGGCAGATAAGAATTGGTGCTGTCAGTAATTTAAAGTATTAGTGCATTGTGAGGCAATTCATTGTGCTTGCAAAGCAGTGCTCAGGGAACTCAGGGATTCAGTGAGTTTTGTTGTAAACCCTTGGAGTCAATGCAGTGTCCTGTTCCTTATTGGAGACAGATCAAGGCCAAAAGCATTATAAAGCACTGCACACTGTCTAAGCATGTTTTGAGCTTGTAATTCCACTTTAGTAAATAAAACAGGTAAGAAATTGTAAGTAACGTTGGTAACATCTCTGAGTTAAATCTGCTTGTGCCCAGGAAATATCTTAGAATATTACTACTTTCCTTGATAAAATTTTAATTTTTATCTTCAAGAACAGTACTTTTTAGACTCTTTCTTAGTGGAGAAGCTCTTTAAAAATTATAGTTTGAAATGGCATCAGTGGTTTATAGCAAGGTTGAAATGATTTGCATTGAATCTGCCTGGCAGAAGTAGTTTTTTTGTTTGTTTTCTTTTTTGCAGATGCTGTTGGGTTTCCAAAAATGGAGAGATGCATTAACACTGTGGTTATACTGGGGCCTCAGACAGAATACCCAGAAAATAATGGCAAGGGAACATACAACATATGGATAGTATTTAGGTTAATGCCTTCATGCCACTACTCCTGGAGGGATTAAGACTGGTTCAGGCACCATCAGCATGATGTTCCTTGAAAGAAGAAGCGGGATGACAGGAGAGCTCTCAAGACAAACAACAGCCATGGGAGATGGCTGTGCTTCTAGGTAGATCACTGTTCTTGATCTTTTAGGCCTACATGCTGTCCTGCTGGCAAAGCTGGGACATTATGGAGCTATGGTTTACCCTCAAAGGCTTTCTCTTTTTGCTTGCCCAGCCTCCCTAAATTGTCCTAATTTGAGAATTAGGAAAAGTTCCCAATACCTTAGTGGGAATTAGTACACTGTATCTGGGAGAATTTGCAACTTGAAGAAAAATTCCTAGGACTGAATTGTCTGCGGTAACATTTGAGGAAATAATTGACAATCAGCTTGGAGAATTCTTCACTGATTTTGTTCAACTCATAGGTATCCATGAGGAATGTGCTCCTTATGCCAAGGCCCAAATGTCTTTAGGATGAAGAGGAAATGAGAACAAGAGGCTTTAGCACTCAGTAAGACCTTGCTTTGAGGTATTTTCTTTCTATCAATCAATAAATAAGGTCAAAGTTACTTGACTTGAAAATACGACAGAACTCTCATGTAAACTCCAGAAAGGCTTTAGTCATGTGATTCACTGCATTCTCCTTCAGTTAGAATTCATTTTCTTTCATACCTACATTTGATTTCAATTAAAATAAAAGACAGCTTGCTTAATCTTTCCCACAAACTGATACAGTGTACACCTGAGTGAACGGGACAATTTTCCTTATAAATTATGTATAAAATCCTCGACTGCCGCCTCTCTCTAAGAGACTCAAAAGAAAATTCAATTTCTCTTAGCTTATTTTTTCATGGTTCTTGGGATATTCATTTCAGATTTTCCGCTCATTTTTATAAATGTCTTATTTATTCAAGCTCTTCATAGAGGAAATAATGCTGTGCTTTGCTGATTTTATTACTCTGGACAGGTTACAATATCTTCTCAGAAGCCAACATACTAATTGATTTTAAAGTTTCTGTAAATGTTGGGAAGCCTTCTTGCCACACACTCAAGAGGGGCAAGCATGGCATTGTGGGAAATCCCTGGCCCCATGATACAGTGGGGCACTGCTTCTTATCTGCCCTCCTTCCTGTTCTCATTCTGTGAATATCTTTGGACTTCAGTTATCTTCTAGCATGGCAATACCTTAATTGCCAGAGCAAAAGACCTCAATATTTCTTTCAATTTTAAAGTCTAGGCTTTTTTTTTCTAGAAAATTTTTATTTTTTTTAAATAAATATATCCTAGTCTCACTGCACCATATAAATGTGGGTGGGAGATTTTTAAAATATTCCTCACAACCTCAGTCCTTGCTTGTCTACTCAGAAAACATTCAAACAGAAAGCACAAATAGGAAATATGCGAGGTTTCTTTAGAGAAGTAAAAGCATCATATGAGAAAGGCTGTGAAAAAAGAGGAAAGGGTCATACTCCAGGGGAAAGAGTCAGGAATGGGCCATTCCTGGGAATGGAAAGGTGGCCAGGGGCACGGGGTTACACTCCAGGGATGGATTCTGGAATGGTCCATTTCCAGTTATGGAAAGTGGCCTAGAGCCTTCCACATGTTGGGTTTTATATTTCCTCTGGACATCTTCTTTATACGTATTACATTTGGGGTGATTGTCCTTTGTAAGTGACACCTTAGTGACCCTGCACTATCTCTGCCCCCTTTCCACAGGGGAGAGGGGTCAAAGTAAGCCAGGCTTTGGAGGCAAACTTCTGGTTCACACCAGCTAGCCTCATCTGCTAATGTCTAGTTAGCTACCTAACCATTTCTCTGGAAATCTTTCAGATATCTGTCATGATACTACTTATGGCTTTCCTTGACAGACATTGTTTTAGGGAAAACCAGTTAGTGACAATTGTTAGAGAAAAAACTTGCTTTCCCTTGCCCTGGTGACCGAGTCTACTTCAACCATCTTTCCAGGTTATAGGAGACTCTGGAACTCACAAGGAGACTATGATCCAGGACAGTAGGAAGAATTCTGTGATGAACATGATAAGCCATAGATCAGTATATGCTGGCCATTTTTCATCTTAGTTTGTGGCCATAGGTCACTTTGTTTCTACTTTTTTCTCATTAAAATACCGTGTACTATATTTTTCTCTTTCCAACCTCCTGAAAACAACTAAATAAATAATAAGCAGTTCTTATGAAAATGACCCTTTCTAAGTTTTCCTTAATATTTTTTTTAGTTTTTGAGATAGATTTTTATATCCCAATCCATGAGAATCTTTTATTTGGATATTGTGCAGTTCTTCAGTTCCTCTGAAAAAAACCAAAAATCAATTGAGTGTAGTAGTGCATGCTTGTAATCCTAGTACTTGGAAGGCTGAGGAAGAAGAATTGCAGGTTTGAAGCCAGCCTTAGTAATTTAGTGAGGCTTTCAGCAACTTATTGAGACCCTGTTTCAAAATAAAAGTAATATAGGGCTGAGGGTGTAGATCAGAGGTAAAATGCTCTTGCGTTCAACCCCCAATACCAAAAAGTGAACAAAAAGATTTCAGTACCAAAAACTCTTCTTAGCTGAGCACTATTCCTTGCTTCAGGACTCAGTGGAGATGGGATGTTCCATTCCTGCATGCTTTCTTATTCTAGAGGTTCCAGAAAACCTGCTTGACCATCTTATTGAGCTTTCCTTCCTTCTCCTTCCCAATCTTCTCCAAAAACAAACTGACAGAAGAGTGAGCAAGCTTTGTTCATGGAAGTTTTGAGTAATAGTTCCAGTCCTATTTTAATTATTTGAAGACAATAGGAAATAAAATAGTTTTTTCCATGGAGAATCTAGGAAACTTGGCACCACTGACTGATTCACAAGCATTATCAAGTCAGGAAAGTAGAAAATATAAGTCTAAAGGGGGCAATGCTACAGTTGGGATTTAAGGGCAAACAATAGAAAAAAAAGAGGGATGAGTTGATTTAAAAAATTTAAATAAACTTGAAATGAATTTTTATAAGATTCAAAGAATTATCAGTGTGAGCTAGGCCTGGTGGCACATACCTATAATCCCAGTACTTGGGAGGATGAAGCAGGAAGATTGCAGGTTTACCACCAGCCTCAGAAGCTTAGCAAGACCTTGTTTCAAAATAAAAAACAAAAAAGGCTGAAGATGGTTCCCCAAATTAGAATGCACCTGAATTCAATCTCTAGTACCAAACAATTTATATGTTATCAGTTTAACGCTGACAGTTTTGTTTTACTTCATGGTTATTTTTCTTTCGATGAGAGATCACTCATAACTGTTTTACTGGCTAAGGATCCTTTGTGAACTGTGTGAAATGGACGAAGAAGAAAAGAAAGTAATTTAGGGTCGATAGGGGTCTCCTTTCTCCATCCCCAGCATGCTGCAAGTGAGAGAAAGCTGGACATCCTGCAGATGACCCAAATCCTCTGGAACACGGTCCCCATGTGAACATTGGGCAGAAATGGATCTAGGAGGGGAGCTGTTCTCTGCATTCTCTTGAGCACTGAAGTTCTCTCATTCTTTTGCCTTCTTGCTGTGTGCAGAAATTCTGCAATTATATTTTTTGGAAACAGAAATACTTTTCTATTCTGAGTCTGTAAGTACAAACACAGGGATAAAAAGGAAACAGGTTATTCTCTTTTCTATGAATAAAAAGATGAGAAGAAACAATTTGAGGTTCAGCATGAAAGCAGTTAAGTCATATTTTCCTAACAGTGAGGATTCCATGGTGTAAAACATGGTTTTAGGAGAGCTACAGGAAGACAATGACAATATATGGTTCATTTGCCTGGAAGATTTTAAATGTGGCGTATTGAAGGAGGAAGGGACATCCAGGTGAAGAGTATAAGCAAAATCCACAGGTATAAGCAAAATCTTAAACAACAGTCAGCTTCTGAAATATTTTCTCTTTTGAGGATGGGGAACATACCTGCTTCTATTTAAAGAGATCTACAATATCTCTCTTAGGCATCGACATGCACATAATAAGTATTTTTAAAAGATTGGTTGAATTTGAATTTATAAGATTTTCCAGAAGCCAGATGTGATAGTGCACACCTGTAACCCTAGTATTTGGAGGCTAAGACAGGAGTATCCCAGGTTCAAGCCATTCTTAGCAACATAGTGAGAACCCTCAACAACTTAGAGAGATTTTGTCTCCAAATAAAAAATAAAATAAAATAGAGCTGAGGTTATAGCTTGAAGGTAGAATGCCCTTGGGTTCAATCCCTAATAACCAAAAAAGAGGAAAAAAAGATTTTCAGGAATAGCTAATTATGAATTTTATAACAATAAAAACATAAAATCCAGAGACATGTAATGGATATTTGAGTCTAGATACAGGCCCACTCTAATGTATAGGGGTTTCTTCCATAGGGTTGCTGACAGAGGGCACTAGCTTTGACATCCTCAGGCAATTTTCCCACATTCCAGTTCTATAACATCTCTGATGAATGCATTTTGACTAGGGCAGGAAGCTTAGCAGCATAATGGGGCTAACATTTCTCTGTCGCCTTTTAAGTCATAGCTCGGTGGTCTTGCCCTTTCCTATTTCATGGATTTGCTTTCTCCATTTGTTCTTAGTTGATTAGGAAAATGCTGAAACAGAACTTCTCTCTATCCATAAATATCACCCAAGTTACACAGCACAGGGAAAGAGAACTGCTATTTGTTTGGTTCACCGACTTTGGAACTTTTTGCAAATTAAAGGATTTGAAGGGATCTAATATGGTCATATTGTCAGATAAATTGTTAGGGTTAAATTCTCCCCTTGGGGTTTTCATTTAAGTTCCTGTAATAGAAGGTGTACTTGGGCATCCAAGGACAGGAATTAGTCCTCTGCTAGTAACCAGATGCCACGGTGTGGGGGATGAGCTTCATTTTCAAGTGTGCAGCCTTGCTTTGTATTTCAGGATTTCAAATTGTTATGCTCTGCTGTGCAACATGGTTTCACTTCCTAGAGGAGTTTAGAAAAGGAATTGCTGTTTTATTGGTGCTCTGTCACGTGGTTCCTTACTGAGAGATAGTGGGCTTTTGAGATGTAGCTGGGTTTTGTGGCGATATTTGGAATGGATAGAATTTAGTAAATCTAATGAAAAATATGTGTGGCATGCTGTCTGTATTCTCAGGTCGGTATTAGTTTTTTTTTGTTTTTTTTTTTAAGATGGAAAAAGTTTCTCTCTGAAAGAAAGTTGAAATTTAGCTAGAAACAAAATCATACATACAGGAAACCATAAGAAGGCAGAAATATCTACAGAAGTGCTTATCTCTGTGGTCACAGATGGGAGGGATCACAGGAACCCAGGAAGCATTAAGGAATTAAGGTGGAGAAGAGGTTCCAAAGGAATTAGTCATATTTTATACATTTCCAGCTGATTGATAGCCCTTATAGGAAAATAACATTATCTAAAATTCTGTATGCTTTTTCTAATTACAGTCTTGCAACTCAAACTATTTGAATTTCTTTAGAAATTTTATTTCCTCTACAAAGTCTTCATCTGAAAAATCCAAACAACTCAGTTATCTCCCCTTCCTAGGATATCTTCTTGTTTTGTTTTTATGCATTTAGGCTTTCTTTTAATGAAATAATCTGGAGAAAGCATCATAGAACAATGTTTGACTCATACCACATTTTTATAGTCTCCACTGTTATATTATTTTCTACTTGGTGTGTTATTGACTGTGGTGTGATTTGTGTATGTGTTGACCACACAGTTTTGTTTCTACTGACGGACCAATACTTTGGTGGTTATAAAGAAGTAGACAAAAAGGCATAAAATGTGCATCTTGCTATAACAGAGCTTGCTGGGTAAGGAAAAATAATGGATGTAAATAATTTGGCAAATAGTGAGCTATTTAGGTAAGTAAGCACAAGGATGTCTTGGAGACAATAAGACAAAGAAAAGCTAGAATGATTAGAGAATGAAAGCATCAGAACAAGAGCTGGAGTTAGAAATATTGGGCAAATTTAGATACAGGGATGATGTAAGATGTGACTCCAGGCTTTAGAAGAACAACTGGATCAGTCAACAATAATCATTAAGCGCCCGTAAGTTGCATGGATGTGCATGAAGAAAAAATAAAACAGAGAAAATAAGAAAAACCCCATTTGTTTATTTATTTATTCACTTTCATTCCCACAGTTAGTTGAATTTATCATAATTTTACAAAAGAAATAACTGAGGCTCAGAAAGAGAAATTGCAAAATTGATTCTAAGCCTGGATCTCTATAGCTTAAAAATACTACACATTTTGGGCCCTATTCCCCCACCACACTGTCTCCTAAAACATTTTTGCAACACTCTGTTGAAGAATAAAAATAAAATGTAGTCTTCAATTCAGGGAAAGCTTCAGTCATTTGACTTGGTGAAAGGAGATGCTGACATGGAAAATAACAACCTAAGGAAGCCCATTATGGTCAGAATAGGAAGTCTGAGTGATTCATGTCCTTTGAGGTCATGAAAAGAGGTAGGAATTGGGTTGGACAGTGGAGATACGAAGCTTAGAAAATGATTTAGAACCAGACTACGTTTTGATAGATTTTATATCAACCTGAAACTGTGGCCAACATAGGAATTTATGAGCCTTTGTAATCTAAGTATCCTGTATGAAACTGCAGGTCTTGTCTGCTGCTTGTGGTCTTCCAAGAATGAGTCTCAGATGGAAGCCAGATGAATAAGTTTGGGTGACATGGAAAAAAGTGAGCAACGGAGGAAAAATGCATATGCCCAGGAAACAGAAGCTTAAAAGCCTGTTTATCCATCCTATTCAGATCTTGTTGAGGGAGGGTATTGTTATAATGGAAATAAGTAGAATAGGCAGTTTTATGCCCTAAGTATTTATATCATCTATTAAAGATATTGCTATAGTCCCTTTTCAGTGATTTGCTGGGCAGTTAAATTCAGACTTCGGTTCAGTTTAACACCCTGAAGTGGTTGTTTTACATAATTTATGTCTCCAGGATTCCTTTTGAACTACAGTCCGACCTTCACAGAGTGAGGAAGAGGCTGCAATCTTAGGCCAAACTTGGTCCAGCAGGACCCCTGCAGGAAGATCCCTGGACCTGGTTTTTTTATGCTGAAGTGTCAGACCCAAGTCTACGGGCTTCATTGTGAAGGTGGGTTTATTTTAGAGTATTGAACTTGGTTGTGTGTTAATCTGTTAGCATCCATCACTGGACATGTGTACACGTCCTGTCTCCACAATTAGGCTACAATTCCTCAAAGATGGGTATCACACCCTACATCAGATAAATTAGGTTAATATTTTTTCTCATCTGGCTGTACACAAAGGTTTACTTTGTAATAGAGGCGATGAGGAAGGAGGGAGAAAGAAGAAATGTTGCAATATCCATGCTTAGATTTCATTTTATAATCCATGAATTTTCCATTTGCTATACTACATGCTCCTTACCTCCCCAAACATACACACCATTATCATTTCCCCTATATAACTTTATTCATATTTTATTTAACTTCTGACAATTTCTCTCTGCCTATTCATTTATTTTTTTCAGATAAGATGCATGAATAGCTAGGCATGGTGGCACATGCCTGTAATTCCATTACAGATGAGGCTGAGACAGGAGGATCACAGGTTCAAAGCCAATCTCAGAAACTTACTAAGACTTTATTAAAGTCCTATTTCAAAATAAAAACAAAATAGGGCTGAGGGTGTGGCTTAGAGCTAGATTGCCCCTGGATTCAATTTCCAGTAACAAAAATTAAAAAACAACAACAAAAAACCTAAACTAAACTAAGCTAAAAGGCCAGCCTCAGCAACTTAGATGCTCAGCAAACTAGCATGACCCTATTTAAAAAAAAATTATAAAAAAAGGGATGGGTGTATAGCCCAGAGATAGAATACCTCTGGGTTCATTCCCCAGTATCATGCACAAACCAGACACACACACACACACACACACACACACACACACACACACACACACACACGGGAAGCTGTTAGTGTCTGCACAATTTGACTTCCTTCCTTCCTTCCTTCCTTCCTTCCTTCCTTCCTTCCTTCCTTCCTTCCTTCCTTCCTTCCTTCCTTCCTTCCGTCCTTTTTTTTGCTGAGGATCAAATCTGTTGTCTTGCATATGATAGGCTTGCACTCTACCAATGAGCTATAGCCCCAGCCCCAGCCTTCCTATTTTTATTAGGTAATTGCCCTTCCTCACAGGTTATGAAGAGATAGTCTTCATACTGCCTAGCTGAGTTCTGGCCTCAGGACTAGGCTGTGGTACTCAGCCTTCTGTCCATGGTACTCTATCCACAAGGTGAGCTCATAGTCATGTAGATTCAATAAGCATCCCCCAAGAGATAGACAGGTGGAAATCAGAGAAAGAAGGTATCTTTGTCTCTGGGGTCACAAACAGTAAGGACTGTGTTCCCCCATATTTGAAGGGCCCCTCTTCCCATCACATGAAAAGAGCTGCCTGGGAAAGAACACAAACTCCTGGGACTGGAGTCCTCAAGTTATGGGACAGTGTTTTCTCAACTCCTTGTCACTTGTCTGATGCCTGCCAGGGGGTGAGCTTATACAGTAGGTGGTCAATAGTGATCTGGCTGCTGAAGGCATTACACTTCTTCCTGAAAGTGAGGACCAAAAAAGTGAATGCTGCTTCCAAAGGAGGTGGCTCTGCTGTTCTTTTCATGAATTGTGAATGGGAAGATGTACCTGCTATAAACTCTGGCATCTGAATCCAGAAAGGTTGTATCGTGATAAAATAGCTCTCCCAACTTTGTATCCTGGGTTCTAGATTTCATTTTGTCTCCCATATCCATTAAAATGGGATTTGAGCTACACAACCTGATGGTATACCTACATCAGAGGAGAACCTGTGGGCTGCCTGACTCACTCACAGTCACATCAAATCAAGGCGCATAGCTGTGTCTTTGGAACCTAAGCACACTCAGATAAGTTGATTCTAAAATTCAAACACAAATTAAAAATGTGTCCCTGTGTGACTCTTTGTTTATAATCTAAAAAAAGATGCAAATTTTAATAATAGATACATATCTGGGAAAATATTTAACTTATATTGGGAAAAAAAGCTAGAGATAATAAATAAAGACAGAGCAAGAAGTTATGTAACAGTATGGTCTGAACTATATAATTCATTTCTGGACCATACATCATGTATGTTACTTACACTTTGACTTATTTGTATGTGGCTGTAGCTTCTGGCAGATAGTGGTCTGAAGAGGACAGGGGCCCTGTCTTAAGGTTTTCATATGCGACTGCTATTTTCTTTATACAGTAAATGAGCAGTGAGTATCTAGAATGGAGGTTTAGACAGTGTACTCTTTTTAAGCTTGCATTTGTGTATTTAAAAATTTATATTTAATTTCCTGAGCTTTGGGGATCTTATGAGGAAGTTTTTACCTGTGCCTATATGTTGCAGTGTTGAACCTATGCCCTCTTTTAGTAACTTCACAGTCTCTAACTCCCAGGTCTTTGATCCATCTTGAATTGACTCCTGTGCAGGGTGAGAGGTAAGGATTTATTTCCATTTTTCTACAAATGGATAATGAGTTTTCAAAACACCATATAAGGGTTTAATCCCCAGCATTACAAAAATAAATAAATAAAACTAAAAAATAAAAAGAATAAAATTAAATGTACTTGAAATATTTTATTTCTTAAGAAATCTATTTGAAGTAAATATGCAACATACTAGCACTTCTGCTTAGTTTGAATTGGTGTATGTGTAGGTATTATAAAAATTAGCAGTGTTTGTCTCTAAAGCATTTTTTTTTTTTTTTTTTTTTGGTACTGGCGATTGAACTCAGGGGCATTCTACCTCTGAGCTATACCCCCAGCCCTATTTTTTATTCTTTATTTTGAAACCCGGTCTCACTAAGTTGCGGAGTGCCTCACCAGGTAGCTGAGGCTGGCCGTGATCCCAGATCCTCTGGTCTCAGCCTCCCAAATGCTGGGATTACAAGCGTGCGCCACCACGCCCGGCTTCTAAAGCACTTTATAATAAGATAATATATTATTCTGAATTAGAAAAATAAAAATAAAAATAACTTTAATCAAAGAATATGGTTGAGTTCATTAAATCACATGACTCTCTGTGCCTCTCTTTGCACATGTCAGTATCTTTCACTTCCTTTTTCTAAAATAAATTTTTAGAAAATCTCCTATTTACATATATTATTTTGTGAAGAGAATAGACTTTAATTCACATGTAGATCCCAAATAAAAGAAATCTTTTCATCCCAGGACTCAGGACACCTCTAAGGTCCTCTCTTCTCCACTCACTTCTCCAGAGGCATGCTTGTACGATGAGTGACTACAGCTGCCCCTGGAAGCATCATCTCAGTTGGATGCTTCCTGGTGCAAAGTTGGTTCAGGGGGATGCAAACCAACATAGAGAATGTAGACATTCTTAATTTCCTTCAGCTTCACTTTCAGTCCAGAAATACCTACAGAGCTTATACCTTAGCATCAATCCCTTCAAGCCATAGTGTTCACTCATCTTCAAGTCTTATATTTTAGAGGACAGAAGCATTGTTGAGGCAGAGTTGCCCAGAGTGGGTCTAAGTGGCAAAGTGAAGAAGTCTTTCATTTCTCTAGTTCCCAGGAGGCTCTTAGAAAATGACTTTTTAAAAAAATTAATTGGAAAATAATACATTAAAGCCTCTTTTTCTTTCTTTTTTATATTTGCATCACTGATATACAGTGAACAGAGGGGGGACTATCAAATGCTTTGGAGGCATTTAAGATTCCTCAAAATGCAGGCAAGATTGTTCATGTGGTTCATAGAAAATAAGTTGTGAGACTTTTCAATTGAATTTTATGTAACACAGTTTTACTTTTTTGGTGTCTTTTATTTTCTGGAGTTCACCACCACTCACTCTTTCATATAGTTATATATCTCAGTGATTTGACTGAGAGATTATTGTTTCAGAGTGCCCTTGAATATTTATGTGAATTAATAGTAATTGTTGGAAATTGATTGCTAGACATTGATTAAGACAAGAATAAAGAGGTAAGATCGTAAGATAATATAGTATGGCAAGAAAATGGTTTAAAAGTGAAAGTTCTAAGTGAAAGAAACCAGATACAAAGGCCACATGTTACATGATGTCCTTTATATGAAATGTCCAGAAAAAATAAATCCATAGAAACAAAACTACATTGCTTATAATCTTAAAAAAGATTCACATCTAGATGAATATTTCAACCTATGTTGGGAAGGGAACTAGAGTCAATAATAAATAAAGACAAAGGCTGTGGCTGGGCCTGGGGCTAGGATTATTGGGTAGTGATGAATGATTAAAAATTACTATCAGTGATGATTATGAAACTCCTTGTATTTACTAAAAACCACTGAACCTATACCATGACTGAGTAAATGTATATGGAATGTGTATTAGTTTGTTAAGGCTTCTGTAATAAAATAATATGTACCGAGTGGTTTAAACAACATAAATGTATTTTCTCAGAGTTCTGGAGAATACAAGTCCAAATCAAAGTGTTGACAGGTCTAGCTCCTTCTAAGGCTATGAAGCAAAGGAGCAACTCTCTCTCTCTCTCTCTCTCTCTCTCTCTCTCTCTCTCTCTCTCTCTCTCTCTCTCTCTCTCTTTTAACTAGGGTGCTAAAGATCTCACTAAATTTCTGAAATTTTCTGAGGCTGGCCTAGAACCTGTGATCTTCCTGTCTCGGTCTCCCAAGTACTGGGATTACATGTGTGAGCTACCGCACCTGGCTTGAATTTCTTCTTATGTGAATGTCAGTCATATTGGATCAGGACACGCCATCTTAGTGATTCTATTTTAACTTAATCACCTCTGCAAAGACTCTATCTTCCAACATGATCATATTTTAAGGTACTATGGTTTAGCACTTAAATATATGAATTTTGGGAATAGGCACAATGAAACACAATAACTGTAAATTACAACTCAGAAGAGCTAGAAAAGAAAGCAAGCAAACAGGATTTGGGTTCAAATCCTGGCCTTGTAATGACTAATAACTTCATCTAGTTTACCAAGGCTCTCTGTACCTTACAGTCTATATTTACAAAATTATGATGATAATAATAATACTTACATCATAGGGTCAAGTAGGAGGATTAAATGAATAACATATAAGATGTCTATAGAACCATTTGGGACACAGGAAACATTTAATGGATGTTAGCCATCATTATTGCAGGTAAGGGAAGAGGAAAATTATAATTATTTTATGTTGAACAATATGAAAAAAGAAGTATGATGGTCAAGACATAGGTATATATTTTTTATGATGCTAAAAAATTGCTTTCTAGGAAGGTTACCTTTCTAAACCTACTTATGATGATTTGAAAGCATACTATCTTCCATGACCAATCTAAAGGTGGTATGCTTTGTTAAAATCCATTTATTTATTCAACCTGTATTTATCAAAAATTTATTGATTAATGACTGCATTAGGGGCATTTTAAACACTCCCAATTTATAAGAAAAGATATCATACCACAATAAGTTTTGTTTACCTTCTTTTACTCATTAATATTTTTTGTTTGTTTGTTTATTTTTGTGGTACTGGGGATGGAACCCAGGGGCATTCTACTTCCAAGCTACACCCTCAGCCCTATTTTTTATTCTTTATTTTGAAGCAGGGTCTCACTAAGTTGCAGAGGGCCTCACCATGTAGCTGAGACTGGCCTTGAACCCAGATCCTCCAGTCTCAACCTCCCAAGTACTAGGATTACAAGCATGCACCACCACGCCCAGCTATCTTTTCTAGGATTTACTTTCCTCAGGTTTTGATGGAATGATTAAGCTGTGTTGTGTTTATTACTTGGAATATGTAAAATGAGGAACAGTTTGTAGTTTTCTACCTGTGTATGTTTTTCAATCAAAATGTAAAAATTCATTTTGATTCATGACCATAGTTGTGTTCTCAAATCTACCAGGACCCAGTTCCTTCAATAGAAGTATGAGAGTGAACAGAGATGTCTAAATATAATAAGCATCAAGGCACTCTATCTGAGTTTATGTTTACAAACCTCTCACCCAGTACCCAGACCTATGCAGCTCTCACATTCTTTGTTCCAGAGCATGTGTCATGATGGCTCTCCTTCACCTCTCAAAGCCACCCAAATCCAGTTTCAAGTTGAATTTCATTTCTCCTCATTTCTATGTGTCTTTTCCAAAAGCATGCTACAAAAACTCCTTTCTCTTTTTACCTTCTTTGCTATCTCTGATTTTTGTTTCAAACAGGCTATTATTTCCATTTTTAAATAAATTACTTCCCAGACATTTTTATACACTAAAAACTAAAGAAAAATGATATTCTAAAAGTGCATAAAGTTTAGTCACATGTGCCTTAGGATTTGGCTTAGAGGAAATTTCTATGGGGTATTTGAAACTATTTCATATAACTCCCACCCGTATCTGTTATACATGTTATATTTGCATTCATTAGTAAATATGAATTACCCAATTCTTTGCTAGATATTAGTAGGAAATGTAAGATATATAAAATACTGCCCCAATCTTTGGGAGCTTATGGTCTAGTAGGGAAAATAAGAGAAATATATGTAATATATAAGGAAGATGTGGTGAGGTTCCATAAATGAGATATATATAACATTCATTTGGAACAAAAGAGAAAACTCTACCTTGTACAAGAGAATAAAAGCTTATTATAGACTGATCCATCTGATCATACTCTTCTAAAAATCACTTCTACATCTCCTCTAATTTCCTATTATCTGGAGCATCATCATGGAAGTAATAGGGATGTTAAACCAAACTGTAGGTCTAATGAGAATAGAGATAAAATTATTCTTTGGAGTAAAATAAATAAACTAAAATAAACCCGTCTCCTATAAGAGAATGCCCCAGCAGGTAGCTTACTAATGAAAACAATGATTTCCAAGGGCTTGTGCATTTCAAAAGTTTTGGCAAAGTGCTAGTTTCTAAGAGGCTGTTCATCCAAAGAAGGAAACAATATGATGACTCCAGCCTTGCCTTTACCATCTGAAATTGAAGGAAATGATGAGGACAATTACCCACTCCCCTTGACACCCCTCCCCAAAAATGAAAACTTGGTTGGAGTGTGGCACAAGCTATACATAACTAATTGGGGCAAATATTCAGCACAAGGCATGGAAAATTAACCACCAAAGTCTCATTAGCATTAATGGGAATTGCACAGCTAATTCCCTCCCCATTGTGCACAATATTTACTTCATAATGTTTATCCTGACATTCTACAACTTTCAGCAGGAAACAATGATTTAGGAGCATGGGGCTGAGCATTCCGTTTTTTTTTTTTTTTTGTGGACTCCTGTTCACTCCAGATCATAGACTCCATGGATGACCTCTGGATGCCCTCATTGGGTTGGTGGGAGCCATATATACCTTTGAACTCCCTAGTACCCTTTTGTTTTCCTGTCCCTCTGCCTCCACACAGATATATTTTGTAAAGACATATATACCATTTGTGCTGATACTTTTTCTCCAGCAATCAGAATTCCAATTGCAAGATATAAGTGGACTTGAAAGATTAGCTTGAACAAACTACAAGAAAATCACTTGCTAGTTCCCTCTCCCTGTTTTTAGCCTACCATCCCACTGTGATCAGATTCTTCATGGCTACAACCTCCCTAAACTACAACTAGCTATCTGCCTCTTCCATTGCAATGGTATTAGGGGATCTCCGCTCATGCTATCTGAATTATGCATTTATTAATTTAACATTTTCCTAGAAAGTACAAAGATCTTATATCTCTTTAACTCCATTTACTCCTTTCCTATGTTAGTCACTTTCTGTCACTGTAACAGAGTACCTGAGATGATCAACTTATGAGGAAAAAAGGTTTATTTAGGCTCTCAGTTTCAGAGGTTTCAGACCATGCTTGCTTGAACCAGTCACTTTTAGCTTGTGATGAGGCAGAACATTATGATGGGAAGTATGTGACAGAGCACAGCTGTTCAACTCATGGCAACCAGGAAGCAGAGAGAAAGAATGAGGCTGGTGTCCTAGTATACTCTTCCAGGTCATCCCCCAATGAACTATTTCCTCTACCTAGACCCCACCTCCTAAAGTTTTCACCATTTCCCACTAGTGCCACCAAAGGGAGACCAAGCCATCAGCACAGGAGTTTGGGTGGATATTTAGGCTCCAATCCATAACACTGCCTGATAAGAGTGTCTTGCCTGCATGAGGCTTTGGGCTACGCTATGTAGTTTATGGTGACACTGTGTTGTATGGGGAGCATACCTATTTTGGAATGTGGGACTTTGGGCCACTCTGTATCATATTGGCCTGTCGAGGAGCTGGAGACTGAGTAGATAAGAGTAGACATGTGAGAACTTCACAAACATCCTTCTGACCTCCATAAAAATCTCTGGACATGTTGTGTATGAACCACACCTAAAGGAGGAGCATTTGCAGTATGAGGCCAATTGCGTGGACTTTAAAACACAAATAAAACCAGTTGTAGTGCTCATAGATGTCAATTAGGGGAAAAACTACAAGGAAATACAAAAATAGGATGTTTGTATAAAACTGAGATAGTGGTTACTGGAGGTGCAGGGTAGTGATTAGAAGAGGTAAGGGGTGACTTTCTTGATTTAGGAGGTGGTTCTGTATTTATTATATGACAACAATTGATTATTGGTGAATCTGTACCTTTCTGTATATGTTTATTTCACAATAAAAATTAAAATGTACACAGTGAGATAAATTGACTCACAGACTTCTTCTTTTATACTTTTCTTCTGAGGACAAATTTATGTAGCATTTATTCTCTCCATGTTACTTTTTTACATCCAGAATACAATGTATACAGAAAGCCTCTGCATCTTTTTTTGTGTTTTTTTTTTGTTGTTGTTGTTGTTAGCCCTCACATGTACTGATAGTGGTAGAGACCACTTAATATGTTAAAATAATTATCTTTAAAATTATGATTAAGTTATTGGATGGAAAGAAAAAGAAACTACTTTGATTCAGTTTTGGGAAAGTTAGTAACATACCAAGCTTTGTCATGCTTGGTAGGGTGTTCACCAGAAGTATGAGACAACCCACCTTGCCTCAACTGAAGGAATCTGCCCTTGTGATAATATGCTACTTCCAAGGATCCCTCTTAAAGATCAGTAGAGGGGTATTTACTGGCTAGAGCTCTGCCAGAAGCATTTATTCTGAAATTGCAATATGAGTAACTATGTCAACATACTGAAAACTCAGATTGAATGGCTCCTCTTATTAAAAACTCATGCTTCCAAACCTTGCTTGGGGGTTATCTAATGAAGAGTGTGGCCTTTCACCTGTCAGGCCCTTGCTGGAATCCCCAGAAGGAGTTTACAGAGAAAACACACCATCAGCAATGTTATTCAGTGGTCACCAGAATAATAACAACAATAATGTTTATGCCCTGGCTTCATAAACTGTATTTTCTAAAAGAAAGAAAAAAAAAAAAACATCGAAAGGCAATCTAAATTTACTATCTCATCGTTCCTTCTCTGGGCCTTAGGGGGCAAACTGGCTTGTTACTTCATATTTACATATAAGCAATAAGAATGTCCCAGCAGCCTGTGTAACAGTTTTGACCTTCACTTACTGGCCTATGTCACATAGTCTCCTCAGATAACTGGTAGCTCGTCTCTGAACCATTCATGAAAGTGAAAGTTTTGTTCAATCTCTCCCCACGCACCCCAAAAAGTCAAAATATAGCTGCTTTGGGTTTTGGAAATGAGAGTATCAAACAGATTAGTCACCTACTGAATGAATAAGAAAACTATTTTTGCTGAAATACTTCCAAATTGCTTAGGACTATATGCTTTCTCTAGTCAGTCCCTTGTGGTGACCATAATTAGGTTTCTGACCTTAGGTTGAGGATCTTTCGGGGCCACTTAAGCTTCATTCAACTCAATTTGATTTCCTCTGGACGCCACACTGAACATTAGATTTTATACCCACAACCTGTAGATAGCCGTAGAGAAGGATCAGAAGATGAGTTCAATTTATAAAATTCTGCGTTTTCATTGTCTTTTTCTCCCAAACTGAGTACACAGAAATCTAGTCTCAGCATTTGAGGCAATCTGAGTCTCAACTACACTGCTTTCCTCCCTTCAAAGACCCTTTTGCTTCTCTTTCCTCAGACTTAGTGCCTGCCTCCTTTGTCTGCATGAGGACACAGGCTGCTTTATGAGCCACTAAAAGGATCAAAGTGACCCTGGGCTCACTGAAGATTTATATCATTCATGTACACATTTAATAAAGGTTGGGATTTGATAGTTCTTGACTATTCTGGATTAACTATTGTATCAAATATGTTTGTACTTAAAGGAATACGATGAAGAAAATGCTTTTGTTAACCCTTACATATAATGTTTTCTACTATATGGTATATATCTGGACATTTTGTTGTTTTCTGTGCTGCAGATGAAAGGTTATTGCTCATTCCCCAATATCTTATACTTGTTTCATATATTGCCCTGATGTCTTTATTGAAAATGCTTGTAGTTGTGTGTAGGTGTTTAAATATTTATAAACTAGAACTCTTATTTATAAAATACTAGACACCAGGGTTTGGAATCAAATATATTGAAGCAAGGAAATGAAATTTGATAGATTTTAAATAAGTGTTTATCTTGTCATGATTTTAGTAGAGAATGTATTACCATATTACCTTTTTCCTTATTATAAAAGTGATGCATACATAGGTAAGAGCAGTTATCTAGGGGCAGGGCTACCCACAAACATATCTTCCAGATATTTTCTTAGAAATATTTGAACTGAAAATGTCCTAGATGTGCTGGTAGTGGTGGCTCATGCTTGTAATCTCAGGACTTGGGAGGCTGAGACAGGAGGATCAAGACTAGCCGCAGCAATTTAGTGAGACTGTCAGTGACCTAACAAAACCCTGTTTCAAAACAAAACAAATTTAAGAAGGGCTGGGGGTGTAGCTCAAAGGTAGAATGCCTCTGGGTTCAATCCCCATTACCACACACACAAAAAAGTTCCAGATGATGTGGAATAGCCCAGATCCAAACCATGATTTTGAAAAGCAGAAAATTAGTGTTTCTTAGTAAAACTAAGCAGTGGTATGCTTACTAACTCCTAATCCTTCTCCCACCAGAAGCTTCATCTGTGAGCAATCCTCAGGTACCAAACTCATTGGACAGAATTCTTTCCTCATTTCTTTTTTTCTGCAGATACTTGCATCTTCTGAGTGAGTAGTTATGCAGATCAGGGGCAGATCTTGGCCGCCATCAGGTCTCTTGTAAAGAGTTCAGATCAGTCTACAGGGGAGGCTCTCTAATTGGAGGTTTATGGTAATGCAATTGTTCCCCACCTGCAAGGCAGCCCTCAGCACTCACAGGCAAACAGGAGGAATGAAAGCCAGGTTGATAGACAGCCAGTCCCAGTCCAAACTTGTCTGTGCTGGAAATGCCCAAGGTCAGCTGTCTGGCGACCTCAGGGCTCCAAATCTGTGTCAGTTTCAATCAGCTCTAGTGTGAGATGTTGCCAACTGATGGGCTTTGCTGTATTCTTGGAGCTTGAGCTCAGGATTTCGTTCTGAATAACAGGGATGAAAAGAAAAGGCAGGTCCCACTCAGGAACTACACAGGATGTAATCTTTCTTTCAAATCATAGGGGGTTTGAATGTGTGTTGCAAGGGGGTGGGAATAACTCAGGCTTAAGGAAAAAATGAGAGCTAGAAATATCCAGATACTTGGAGGGAGAATGCCTGTTAGAGTTTTTGTATCATTTCTGCTCCTAAATATATATAAACCAGTCAGTTGAGAGGGGCTGAACTCTGTATTTTTTCACACAAAAAGTAATCTTTACTTTTCTAAGTAGCTCTTTCAGATCTTCTCTGTCTCAGCTCCATTCCTATTGGTTGGCAGATCCCAAACCCCATGGTCACTTCAAGTTCATTTAAAACTAATCTTGTCCAATATAAAATCAGTCTGCTCTTCCTTCCTCATCATCCCATAGTATAGACTTAAATGGTAACTCTGAGGGAGCATTGACATGACATTCCCATGACATAAAGGGCACGGTCTACAGTTTCAGTTCTTGCCCAATTCTAGGTCTTTCTCTTTTTGTATTGTAGAAGGGGTGAAGGAGATCTTCTTGCCAAAATGACCACATACTCAAAGGTGTAAAGATCACAACAGTCTCCCTAAAGTTTTTCCTGGGTCTAGAAGAGGCTGTTGTATCTGCCAGAAAAGAGAATTATGCAGATAGTATATATGGTTTCCAAAGTGCAGGGTTCATTGACCACCCTTGACTTTCCTATTACTATATAGCCTTATCATAGAATATTGTCTTGTTCTTCCTTTTATCTGATGGTGGTCCATGCTATAGTTGCATTCAGGTTGGATCTTAGCTTAGACTGACCCAAAGCTTCCTGGGAAGCCCCACTACTCCCATCTTTTTGATAAACTCTGTCCTTGCTATGGTTTGGATGTTGACTCTCCTCTAAAGGTCCTTGTGTTAAAGGTTTATCCGTAGGGTGTCACAGTTGGGAGTTAGTAGAACCTTTGATAGGTAGAGCCTAGGGAGAAGTCTTTAGATTATTGAAAATGTGCCTTCAAAGGGGATGATGGGACCCCAGTCTCTTCTTTCTGTCTCTCTGCTTCCTGGATCATGATGTGAGTGGTTTGCTCCACTACAGGGTCCCCATTAATGTCATTTATGCCCTCACTAGAGGCACAAAACAAGGAAGCCATAAGATATTGGTTGAGAACCTCCAGAATTGTGAGCCAAAATTAGCCTTTTCTTTTATAATTGCCTCAGGTACTTCGTCATGGCAGTGGGAAGCTGACTAATAAATCCCTCTTAGCCTAAGCTCCATAGAAATTCTTTCAAATGCTCCATAGGTAAATGGAAGCTGGAACACGCCTCATTCCCTCTGTTGCCCCTATCTTCAGACTTCCCCATAGCAGAAGAAGGAATGGATCTCACATGTACCCTCAGTTTCTAGGTCCACCATGTGAAGCTCTTCCAAGAAATTATCCTCCTGGTAGACTTCTTACACTATGCTCTTCAGCAGAGCAAGTATGTATCTAAAGAGTGTTCCAAGTACAGACACAGACCTGATTTTATTCAACTTGTTTCTATTCCAAAAAACTTAGTGTAGTAGATACTTAATGAAGATTGAGTGAATCAACAAAGAACTCATCGGGCTTCCCTTGTCCATATGACATAAGATAATTATCTCTGTGTTGTAAACTTCACACATTATTTTAAAGAAAGATAGGAATATAATGATCTAGACTCTATTTCCTAGCAATAATCAAATAAAACTGAATATATTTATTATGATTGGAATGAAAAAGCAAATGGGAGAGAGAGAGGAATACAGGCAATGTGGACAAAAACATCCCCAATGCCAAGAGAAAAAACAAAAAAATCAATAGAGAAAACTTATACATTCATGAGGGTTTCTAGATGCCACACCTAGGCAAACAATGTTATATGAGATATTATGCAGCACTAATGCTGGAAATTTATGGAATCCGAGGCACCTTTCTTAAATCCTATTTACTGATGATCTGTTTCTAACTCTTTAATACACCTTCTCTGAGGCCTAAAATTGTTCCTCTTTGTCTCTTCAAATTTTGTGCAAAGGCTAAAACTTTAATGAAATGAGTAATATCATGGGGAGAATATTAAGCACATAGAAGATCTTTGCCATGAGCAAGTGTTCTCCAGTTGTTGTTGACTGGAGGTAATCATTTTGGTTGTAGAGATTGTGATCATACAAAACAGAAGGCACATTGCTCCTTCATTCCTTCCCATTCGATTTTTCCATTTATTCTTTCAAGGAATATTTACTCAGCAACTCTTAGGTTGAAAATAAAGTGCTAGAAGACAAGAAGAATGAAAGTTATATGAAATATATCCTCTAGCCTTCAAATTTTTCATTATATTTGAAAAATAAATCTTACATAGGAACAACTAATATATATTATGAGATGATGCTTCAGTATTTGAATTAAAGAGTCAATAGTGAGATAAAGAAGGAGTTTTCTTTTATTCGTGAATTCATTTACTCACTTGCCCATTGATTTTAGAAAAAAAAACAAAAACAAAAACACTTTTCTTGTCTATGCATACCTACCCAATATGTCTTCCCTGAGTTGTGAGAGAAAAGAAAAAAAATGTTTTTATTTTGAGTAAGTATTATGCATTAGCCCTTTTTTTCAGAAGGTATGAGATGATGATTTTCAGAAATGTTCATTCTAATGGAGTAGACTATAAACAGATAATAATATAATTTTAGATAGTGACAATGCTCTAAAGGAGTGGAACCATGCAGGAGTTTTGCAGGTGGACAGGATGGAAAATATTTTACATGAGGCAATCATAAAAGACCTCTCTGAGAAGGTACCATTTGAACTGCTTCCCAAGCCAAATGAAGGAGTCAGCATGCATGTCCTTCAAGAACAGCATCTATAATAAAGCTTTTCAGGCAGGAAGAGAGTTAGTATGCCAAGGAGTGAGTGAGAAGGAGAGTTTAGTCAGGAGAAGGAGGCAGGACCTGATCATATATAATCTTGAGACCAGAAGAAGGACTTTGATTTTCATTCTAAATGCAATGGGAAGTTAATAAAGAATATTAAGAATGCAAGATTGGATTCACATTTTCAAATGCTCATTCTACTAACAGCTGAGAGGATGATTTACAGACAACAAAGATAAGAAGCAGAAAGGTTTCTTGTGTTCAGTGAGATATGCAGTTTGTTTGGACAGAAAGTGGCTGTCACGGAGTAGGAAGATTCCATGCATACTCTGGGGCAATGGTGAGTTTGCCCGATTTGTCACAGGTCCTCATGTAGGGAATGAAGGGGAAGAAAGAGACAATATGATCCCTGCTTTGGGTTTGAATAGCTTAGTGGAGCTGGTGCTACTATTCAATGAGTTAGGAACAAATGAAAGAGGAATTTATTTACAAAGACAGTAAATTTTGAGATATGAGAAATTCAGTAAGAGCTGTTAGGTAGGTAGTTTCGTATATGTCGTATATGTCTTTTTAATTTACCAAAATGTTCTGATTTGAGATAAAAACAACAACTTCCAGGTCATGAGCATATGGATAGTATTTAAAATCATAATTGATCATTCTCTTTGTATGTGTGTGTTGGGGGGTAACTGAGGATTTAAGCAGGGATACCTCCAAAACAGTGAGCTAAAATAAACTTTTCCTCTTTTTTAAGCTGATTTTTTCTGAGTTATTTCTTAAAGTAAGGGGAAGACATAACTAATACAATGGTGTTATGAGGATAACATTTGTTGAGCTCCTTTCTACCTGTCCAACCAGACAGAATGTGGCATTGGAGCATGATAATCATAGAAGAGAGTTTCTTGGTTGGAGGATAACTATGGGCCTCTGGATCCTTACCTCAGAACTCTTTGCTAATGTCCTTTCTGAGATATTGCACTTCCAGAGCTACCCTTCACCTTATCTCTAACCCAGGAACTGACCTTTAGGAACTTTATTAGTGGACATACTTTCCTGTGGCTTCTGGTTTTGATCTGCCAATGATGAGCCCTAGCAGAAGAGGAGAGCATGGGTTTGGGATATTTTGTCACCAAGCAACCTTGATGGTATCATCTAGGGCCAATTTTATTTCTCTAGCAAAAGTTATGGCTCCTTTAGAAGGAAGGACATATCTATACAACTCCCTGTCCTCATTCCAACAACTGCTCTTTTCTCTGTCTCCAGACTTAGAATGGTAGGAGGCCCATTGTATCTCTGTTGTTTTTTTGGTTTCCCTACACCTTATCCCTGCTTTTGAAAGTAGTTGTTCTATTAAATCTTTCAAAATTTATCTAATTTTTATTTATCTCTAAGTTATTATTTATCTTGACATCAAATAATATAAGTATCATGATCCAGTTGGAATAATCCAATGCTAACCACAGATTCTAAATGACATGTGAACTCAGAAAATGGTAAGTGAAGTAAAACTTCAAGCATTTGGAGGTCAGAACAAGAAAGCCTAAGTAGAAGGTAATCTGAGACTGAGCCCTGGGGAATAGTAAATGGGGGGGCATTAAACAGATATGAGAAAAAAAAAGAATCCGGCTATATTTCAGGGAGAAAAATATGAGCCAGGTGTAGAGGAAGATATAAAAGTACTGTTTTCAAAAGTGAAGCTTTAGGTCTCTTCAAGGTAAAATTTCTAACCTTACTTTTCCAAGCCACATAGACTTTGTACAAGTATGGTATATTAAAAATACATTTGGTTGTTATTCTTGGTTTCTGGCACAGATCTCCAAAGCTCCTTTTATTATTAATTGTGAATTCCTTTCACCACACCTGAGACTGTGGCCCTGAGTTGATGTCGGGTGGGATTTCTAGAGAGCTTAGGTTTGGTGCTGGTCATCAAAAAGACCAACATGTGATTAAAGGTGGGAAATTTGAGCCTCATGCTCTGACCTCAGGGAAAGATAAGAAAGCTAGAGACTGAGTTATAAAACTCTTCAACAACAGGATTCTAAGAGCTTCTACACTGAACATACTGAGGTACTATGAGGGTGGCGTGCCTGTAGAAGACATAGAGGCTCTGTGTCCCCCACCCCATCCCTTTCCCTATATGTCTTTTCCAGTTGGTTGTTTCTGAGTAGTATATTTTATAATAAACCAGTAACAATATCTAAAGTATCTTCCTGAGTTTTGTGAGTCAATGATGAACAATTGAAGCTGCAGAGGGGATCATGCAGACCCCAACAGTGGGTCATCTGAGGCTCTGCCTTGTGACTGATGTCTGAAGTGAAGACAACCTTGTGAGACTCAGCCCTTCAGATTACAGGCTCTGACAGCATCTCTAGGTAGGTGGTGTTAGAATTGAATTGAGTTATTGGACACCTAGTGGTGTCAAAGAATTGGTTGCTGCTTAGGAAAACACACACACACACACACACACACACAATCAAACAGATTACAATTTCTTTCACTTTACAACAAAGTACACTAGATTCAAAGCAGTCACAGATGTCCAATCTCTCTCAGTGGATCTCAATAGCAAATCAGTTTTCAGAATCAGCCATATGACCCAGGTTATACTTCTCCAGTCAGGACAGTTATGGTTTGACCCTCCTGGATACACTCTACAGTGAAGGGACAGAACTGCCCTGTAAGTCAGTTACTCCATAGACTAGGACTATCAGGGAGTCCCAGGGAATTTAATGAGGACAAACATGGCAAGTGTTCTCTCCCTTCTTTCTTTCTCTGTAAACTGGAAGGACTTTAGCTAATGCTCCATAAAAACTGGCTTAATATACAGTTATTACAAAGCTTCAGATTTTTGACAGATTAAGTGCTATTAAATCACCTTACTGTGAAGGCACTGAAAGGTCACAAGATGAATTAGTTCAGGCCATCTTCTCCCAGTCTTCAGCAAACAGCTCCTTTCAGACCTGCCTCCCCCCACCAAGAAAAAAGAAGACGAATAAATGAAAAAAAAAAAGGAACTGGAAATTATGACCCTCTAAATGTCTTCAGGATGGGAGGTTGTGAAGAATGGCACTGCCTTGTCATGAGAGGCAGATGGGTTTTTATCAGCTTGGAGGGCAATTTCCTACTTTATTTTTCCCCCTTTGGTTGACTGTGATCCATATTGCTTCATTTTGCCCTTTAGGAAGAATTTTCCAGTTGATAGACTCAACAGCCATATCCTGTTCCAGTGCTTGGGAGAGAAAGGCAGAAGAAAGGACTCCAACTGGATTCAATATTTTCAACAATACAGTCACAACTGGTTTTTAGAATTTCTTCTCTTTCTGTGTGCTTTGCTGGGAGAATTGAATCTCAAATTATATAGCAGATTACTACTCTTATAAATGCAGTTTTGAAGGTTCTGATAACATATACATATATATTAGTAGTATATATGTGTATGTAAATCCTTAATATGTATATCCTATATATTAAGGATTTCTGGTGGGAAAGAAGTGTGTGGAATATCATTATTGAAGCGTGGCAGGATGGATCAAGGAGTACTAACAGCCATGGTAGTTGTTGTAATTTGAAAACAGTAACAGTGTTTATTTTTCTGCTTCCTCACTTGCCTGAATAAGCCATTCACAGAAAAATCTCAGAGAGAAAAAAGTGAAAGCCAGTCTGAGAATATCGGAATATTATTTCCTACAATGGCAACTTGGGAAGTCTTTTTTTTTCCCACACAGGTAAAAATGACACACAATTCTAGATTTTGCCTTTGTCTTGAACCCAGCTTAGGGATCTCCTAGGCCATCTCCTATCTGGTATGGCTCTGTTAACACCTGGGATTTTGGCCTAGGTTTATCTATAGTTGTGCTCTCAGGGTAGTAGGGAACACTCAGCACACTACAATCAGATAGACAGTGCTTCATATTGATTTCCCCCCTTCTAGGTAGCTTCCCATCCTGATCTTACTAGGGGATTCACACATACACTCCTGAACACATTGCAGCACATATAAGTACATAGAGGCATACACCTACACACTCAAATACACACAAAAATCAAAATTAGGACTTGTTTTGTGGCTTCTTCTTTTCTCTTTTATTTTAAAAATTAAGCAGCTGTGTTTTTCTATCTTGAGGTTTCTCAACAGAAGACCCATTCAGAATGGGAGTGGCCTCAGGTGCAGATTCTCAGTGAAGGTAACCTATACCAGAAAGAAAATAGAAGGTCCTGGATGGCAAGCTGTTTTTAAACAAAAGGAAAGGACATGAACTTGTGATTCACCCTCTTCCCCATCCTGTACTAGGCCTGTCCTAGATTTGAGAAGTCCATCACTTATTCCCAGTGATTGGCACCAGTGTAACATAACCTGTTCCTGAATTTTAGTGTCTCTGACCCCCAAACCTGCACTCTTCATATTGCCATACTGTGACTCTAGACACTATTCTCTTAAATTAGTCTTTGCATTTCCCTACCATGGGCTGGGAATTGTGACAGTGATCACATTTAATCCTCACAAATACAGAGCAATCCCACAAGATGGATGGCAGGTGGTAGTATGCATAAGGTGGTCACCAGTACATCCAACTGGATGACCAAATGTCCTGAGAGGGTCACTGTTGGTCAGTGGTGAATCTTTCCCCAGTCCATATGTTATCATTATTCATTTTGTTTTCTTCTTTTTTATTATATTTTCCGTTTTCTTTTTTATATTAAGGCTTGAACCCAGGGACATCTTACTTCTCAGCTACACTCCCAACCCTTTTTATTTATTTTTTGAAACATGGTTTTGCTAAATTGCTGAGACTGGCCTTGGGCCTGCAATCCTCCTGTTTCAGCCTCCCAAGTACTGGGATTATAGGCACATGCCACTATGTCTGACTTGTCTTCTCATTCTTCATTTGCTTTGCTTTGCTTTGTTTTGTACTGGGGATTGAACCCAGAAGCATTCTACCTCTGAGCTACATTCACTTATTTTATTTTTTATTTTCAATCAGGGTCTCACTAAGATGCTGAGGGTCTCACTAAATTGCCAAGGCTGACCTCGAACCTGTGATCCTCCTGTCTTAGCCTCCCAAGTACTGGGATGACAGTTGTGCATTAACATGCTCAGCATGTCTTTTCATTCTTGATGGAGGATTTCGTCAGTGACATGAAGCTGAGTTGGTGGTTCAGGTCTTTTCCTCATTTTTATTTTCATTGCCCTTAGTGTCCATTTGGTAGTACTGGTTTTTCGACTTCATAACAGAGAACAATAAAAGTGCCATACTTACTTGAATAAGTTCTTTTTTATTGCAGATACCATTGATAAAATAAAAGAGATTATCTGAGGATGTCTCTTTAAAGAAAAACCTGGTGAATATTTGTCCTCGATAGTTAGCTGTGTCTGTAAAGAGTAGTCCTTTTTATTAAAGCATTGCTTTAGTCAGATTATGAAAAGACTTTCGAGAAGTATAACCAATTAGTTTTTTTACTTGCTTTCAACAATGAAAGTTTAAATTAGATTAAATAAAACCTAATATACTTACCTTTAGTAACTTTGACCAGACTTGCAGATATGCTGAAGATTTATCAAAGGAAAGTGAATAAGATAAAAGGAGAATATAAAAAGCTGAAGAATTGTACTCCTAGTTGGGACTTAGTATCAAGATCAATATTATGATTGTCAGTTCCTAGACTGCAGGTTCAAGGCCAGCCTGAACAATTTAGCAAGGTCTCCAGAAACTTAGAGAGATCCTGTTTCAAAATAAAAAAAATAATAATTAAAAATAGGGCTTGGGGTGTAGCTCAGAAGTAATATGCCTCTGAGTTTAATCCCCAGTAACACACAGAAAGAAAGAAAGATAGATAAATAGAGAGAGAGAGAAAGAAAGAGAGAGAGAGAGAGAGAGAGAGAAGAAGAAGAAGAAGAAGAAGAAGAAGAAGAGGAGGAAGAGGAGGAGGAGGAGGAGGAGGAGGAGGAGGAGGAGGAGGAGAAGAAGAAGAAGAGGAAGGAAGGAAGGAAGGAAGGAAGGAAGGAAGGAAGGAAGGAAGGAAGGAAGGAAGGAAGGACAGGACAAATGTGTCCCAGCCTCTTGAAGTTCTGGCTTGTCAGGGTCAGGACTTCCAAGAAGGCTTAGGCTCTGCTCTCAGTTTGTAGCATAGTTTTTATCACATGCAACTGTGGGTAGAACCAAGATAAGATCAGTATTCTAAATTCCTCTGCTCAGTGCTGATGTTTCCTTGTAGACTCCTGAAGTGCTCAATCTTCATGGGGTCATACATCAAAATCTGCCTTTCTTACTTTCCCACCAGGGCAGAATGATGAGAACACTATTGTTTTATGTACCCTTGGTACTAGATGAGGATACTACTGGTTTATGTTCCCTTGCTACCCATAGGAGCAAGGGAACCTGCTCCTACAGGGTCTGTTTTACACATGGAAATCTTTCTTCTTCCAGTTCTGAGTAAGAAATGCCCTTGCTCCTGGCATCCCTTTGCTAACTCCTACGATGCTCTCAATCACCTTGGATAGGCTCTTTAGGGATTCACCTATGTGCTTGCTCTGGGTAATTCCTACTGTCCAGTATCTTGTCTGCACACATGTCATTCTTCTGACCATGCAAAGAGAAATACTTCATCTCCAGTACTAGCTCTCTGTTTATTAAATGGGTGAAGAGATCATGACATTTATTTGGAGGTAGAATTTTGCAGTAGGGGAGGTTGTAATACATTTGGGGTCTTAATTAGATAATCCTTGAGAATACACATTATTCTCCAGGTGAAAAACAAGTTCTCAACTGAGAAAACAATTTCACACATGCTCACATGCACAGACTCACTTACATTTTCATTTTTATAATACCATTTCCTCAAATATTAATACAAATTCCAATTCTTTCATAAGTCCTATCAGCCTACCTTCTTCTAAAATTTTACTTACATTCATATTATGGATCACTCACTGGAAATTTACAACATATAATAGTTTCCTTCTAATTATTTTTGCATTGGAATGTCTTATCATCTCATTTGGGCTCTGAGCAACTATGGGTGGTTAGTCTTAAGCTTCAAATCTAGGACTGTTCCTTGATGATAACAGGCATGTAACAAATGCTCGTTCTGGCTGTTAAACTCTACTTTTATCTTAGATATGCACCTGATGCTCATTCCATTACAGCTTCCCTCAAGGAGATAATATCTGTCCATTTCCACATGTATCCTTTTTTCTCCATTTGAGGGCTATTCTTTATGTTTTCCATAGTGTGTAATAAGGTGTTTTGTCCAGAGTAAATACAAAAAAATAAAAATAATAGTTGCTAATAAATTGATCCCCTTGAATTTTTGTTTTTGTTTTGAGCACCAAAGCGCATAATGCTAGCGAATGCAATTTGTACCAAAAAAAAAAAAAAAAAAAAAAGAAGAAGAAGAAAAAAAATAAAATGTAAATGTATGGGATTAATGCTGTGATTCAATTGGCCCAGTTCCAGGCTGGCATGTGATTTGATGGTGATGATTTAAATCCCATAGGTCAATATGCAACAAATCCTTCTCAGACTCACTCCCCTTTAAAAAGCACACTATGATACTGGTTTATCTCGAGTTTCCTGGTTAACAAAAGTACATTTTTAGATGAGTGTGTGTCACGCTCTGGGACCCTGAACATCTAAATATTTAACAGGATTGCTTTATATGCCCTTATGCCGATGTTGCCGATATGTGATTTGGCTTTTGCCCAGTGGGTCCCTGGGCTTTTCATCATCCAGTGCATATATTGGCTGCAGAGTGCCTGGGCAGCAAGAATAGTGGGGTTGCTGAGGCATTGAATGCAATCAGAATGTTATTTAGAAAAGCTGGCTTGGCAGCCAAGCTTTGCACACATCTTTTATTACACTGTATCTTTGTGACATATTATTTCTGCTTCACAGGGTCACCTGACCCTGAATGGGACCTGTGGTCCATTGATAACACAGCTGGATGATGGCTGTGGTATGAGTTAGGGCTGGACACAGAGAAGGATGAATCTCCAAAAGTCCCAAGTCGCTGAGTTCTCGATTCTTCTTCTCCTCAGCTCTCCTCCCCCCGCCCCACTATTAGTGTGTGAGATGGTTAGAACAAGCAGGCAATGGTTTAATCAAAAGCTTCTTTCCATGATTATGGAGGTGAGGTGGGGTGGAAAGTCATAAGAAGTAGGCAAAATCCATCACTTCCTGCATGTGAATTTCAGTTCTGAGAGTCCACATCTCAGCCCCTGGAGCAAGGTTTCTTCCACCTAGTTTTCTTTCTTTTCTTCATCTCTCTGGTTCTTTCAACTAGCCAACACCTACAAGCTCAGAACTCTGCTAAGAAGAATTTATGTATTCCTGGTGTTCCATCCTTGCCTAAGCAGGGAACTATTTGCTTTTTGACCAATTCATTCGACTTCTATTTATTCAGCATACCCTGTGTACCAGGCACCTTTTTTGTTGTTGTTGCTAAAGAGACAGCATCAACCAAGACATAGGTAACATTTGCATCATGGAAATGATATGTTAGTGGCCACAGACAGAAATCATAAGTAAGTAAATCAATAATGAAATGTAAAGTAATGATAAATCCTATAATGGAAACATAACAAGGTGAATTCTTGCTAATTTAGGTAGGGAATGGAGGGAGAGGACGTCTCTAGGAAAGAAACATTAAACTGAGGTCTGAGTGACAAGGTGTCAGCAATAGGAAGATCATGAGAGAATGGCTCAGAAAAGGGTTGAATATGTAAATAAGCTTCCTCTGTTCATGGAACAGAATGAAGTTGGTGTTTCTGGAAGACAGAAGCCAAGGAGGAAGAGACATTGAGGTCAAATCAGACAGGTGGTGAGTGCCAGATTCTGTACATGCTACTGGATGAAGGTAATGAGATAGATGCATGTGTGCGTGTATGTGCGGTGTGTGTGTGTGTGTGTGTGTGTGTGTGTGTGTCTGTGTGTGTACTCATGCACAATGGAAAGTTACTGAAGGATTTCTGACACAGAAATGAGGTTTTGATTTACACTATTAAAAAATATCACTTATTTGCTTTTTATTTCCCTTAGTTTCAGCTCCACACATGCATCCCTAAACAATATAGTTCTTTCAGCTTTTGCAAGTGGACTTTTTTTCCTATGACTTTTTTAGTGTCTTAGCATTTTTATCTAATATTAGGTTAGTGGGGGGGTGTTATTTTATATGTCAGGATAATGATTACTTATCAGGAAAGAAAAGGGAGATCCAGGAATTTTTTCTCCTTTAATTCTGAGAATTGAACCAGGGACATTCTACCTCTGAGCTACACCCCTAGATCATCTTTTATTATTTATTTTGTGGTATTGGGAATTAAATCCAGGGGCAGTCTACCTCTAAACTATATCCCAGCCCTATTTTATTTTTATCTTTTTATTTTGAAACAGTCTTACTAATTTGCTCAGGGCCTGGCTAAGTTGCTGAGGCTGGCTGCAAACCTGTGATCCTCCTATCTCAGTCTCCCAAGTATTGAGATAATTTAAAAAAAAATTAAACAGTGTCTTAATAAGTTGCTTAAGCTGGCCTCAAACCTGTGATGCTCGTGTCTCAATTTCCCAAGTATTGGGATTACAGGCATATGCCACTATGTCCAGCTTAACCAGGCACTTTTGAAGTGCTAGAAAAGACTTATTTCTTAACAAAGGTAGTGGTAACATTAGTGTTTCTTTCACATTTAAGTATTAAGCAGTACAAATAGTTCTAAAACCTAACAGAGTTAGAAAGCTTTAGTATAAACTTAAAATATTTTTTAGAAGGGAATACTTGTTATTCTTCTTCTCAAAATGAGCTTATCAGCAAAACAAAGAGAGAGGACAAAGAAAGAAAGGAAGCTGGGAACTAGGTGTCAGATGTATAGAATGAAATCTTAGGTGTGTCATAGGAGACAGATCCCTGACACCTGGTGTCAATAATGGTGGAGAGTCAGCAGAACTTTAACTCAACCTTAACTCCATCACTAGCTGGAGTGACTTAGCAAGTCACATCTACACTTTGTACTTTATTTCAGTATCTATTGGTGGAGAGATGCTCTATCATATTGCTTGGCACATATTAGCCCACCAATACCCATTCATCTGCTTGGATACTTTAATTCTAATAGACCCTGTTTCTAAATATCCACATGGCCCTCATCTCCAGCCTCTAGATTCTTTTATTCAGCATCCTCAGCTGGAATATCTCACTCATAGGACATTGTGTTTTTACTTCAAGAATAACATGATAGTCAACTGCGTACACATCAGTGAAATCCCATGAACCCAGAAAAGACATCTGCTCCGCAAATGATTTTAATACAACACCCTTTTTATTTTTCAGAAGTATAGATTCTATTAGACAAGCTCAGCTGAAATAAGAGTACCATTGATATATTTTTATATATAAATTCAACATGATTTAGAATCATGTAGAAGTGGGTTCAAATACGGCCCTAGCTTAAACTCACTTCTACATGACTACAGGTTGAGAGACCTGAGGCCAGTTTAGTTTACCACACTTATATTTCCTCAGCTATATAACTAGAGAATCAGTACTTTCTCATAGCACTGGGGCCATCAATGATTCCAGCTTAGTGGGAAGCACATGGTGAGAACTTAGCCCAATTAGTATATTCTCTGATCTACCTTTCCGTAGGCCTTCTAAAATAAAATGAGGAGTTACAAGTTGAACAGGCCAAACATCTCAACTGTCAGATCATTTTTATCAGCAATATCATGGTGACAACCCAAAATGTCATTTGTACTTTGAGGTGGCATGCATAGAGAGGGCCATTGCATAAAATAATATAATATGACTTTCCTTTTGGAAAGAAAAAAAATATGTTGTTGCCCTGAGTGACTGCTCCTTTTGTAGCACTGGGCTGAAAACTAGCAGTGTATTTTTTCCTCAAAATATATTTTTCCTGACCAAGTAGGTGCATTCTGTCAGGCAGGGCAGTTGCTGACAGTGAGGCAAGGAAGAGAGAGGAATTATGCAGACACTTGGCAGTGTAAATGTTAGAACAACTCAACTGTGTATGTGTTCAGGAGAGTTCAGTAGCTTAGGTGAACACAACTCCAAGAAATAAAATGACAGCTTCCCTTAACCGTTATGCTAATGAGCAGAGTGGGAGGTGTCGTGGAGTTTGAGCAGTCACTTGGGAGACAAGACTTCTGGGCTCAGATCCCACTCCCAACAACATCTCTCACTGTGATCGTGGGCAAGTTGCTGAACTTCACTGTACTTTAGTTCTATTTCTCCATCTACAACCCCAAGCTAATAATAGTTACCTTCGCTGCAGGGGTGATACAAAGATTAATGAGTTAATGAGCAGAACATGCTGTGGAGAGAAGGCAGACTGTAGGAATGTGATCATTTCCACAAATCTCTGATTTGCATGGAAACTGCCACCGACATTTTTCTAAATGCTTTTCTCACTTCTTTCTTCCCTGACAGTGAACTGTCTGTCCTGTCCTATTTTAGCTCCTGCAAGATATGTGTGCTCTTCTCTAGGAAGTGAGGAATTCTTCCATGACCCAAAGCCTGGGTGCAGCATTAAAATGATAAGAAGAGAGAGAGCCCAAGTCTCAGAATGATAATAATTAGAAGAAAGATGTGAAAGGAGAAAGAACCTTCGCATTAAAATAAGTGACTAGCTTAACCAACTTCATAATTTTACAGTTCTCTCTGAGAGCAATAAACAGTGATGATTGGGCATGTTTTTTTCCAAAATGAGTGTCACAATACTAAGAAGATGCAATAAATAAGATATTTTCAATTTTATTCACAATGCAATGTATCAAGAAGCAGCATGTTGTTATACATATTAGGATGTAGGGTAAAACATCTCCCCTACTGTAGTGTTTTGCCTGGCTTCTTGCCCTCAGCAGAGGTCAGAGTTATAAAGAAAAATGCCGGTAATATCATGTATGGATAAAGACATCAGACATTCTAATACAATATTAGGCCTGGAGAAACAAAAATAAAGCCAAACAACCAACCAACACTACTCTAGTTTTAAAACCAATAGGTGGAAGAATTCTATCATCTTGGAATTGGCAAGTAATTAGTTTTTTGTATACATGATCTCATCATTGGCCTCAATTTTGGAAAGTAAATGTATGTTTCTACTTTAAAAATAGTCTGAGCTGGGCATGGTGGCGCACATTTGTAATCCCAGTACTTGGGAAGCTGAGACCGGAGGATCCTGGTTCAGGGCCAGCCTCAGCTACTTAGGCTCTCGGCAACTTAGTGAGACCCTGTTTCAAAATAAAGAATAAAATATAGGGCTGGGGTTGTAGCTCGGAGGTAGAATGCCCCTGGGTTCCAGCTCCAGTACCCGCAAAAAAAATAGTCTGAATTCTTAAGTATAAATGATTATACTCAGGATCTACAAAGCCATCTGTGGTATCTATGGTTGAGGCCCTGTCTCAGCTATGTCAATGTCTATGTTTCATTTGCCTCTCCCCTACTTTCTAGAGTTAAGAGATCTTGCAGCTTAGGAAAAAAGAATAATCTGACAGATACTATGTGTATTTACAACTCAGCTTGCAAATGCATCCAAGTATCCATACAACCCTCTAATTATCCACCAGATATTTGATGAACACCATCATGTACCATGACTATTGCTAGAATACAGAGCGAGCTAAGGTAAACAAAAACGCCCTTTGCCTAGCAAGAATAAGAAGTACAAGGGTGAGAATGTTCGCAGAAGCATCCTAAACTAACAGAACTGGGCTCTGACCCTAGAACTGCCCTTTTCTAGGAAAGTGTCTCTGGGACCTGAAGCTTTGATTCCTTCTAGAAGAAGATTCCAGTGCAATTCATCCCTGTCTAGGGTAGTGACGCTATATAATATTGGAGGAAAAGTGTAATGTGTGTACTCTAGTATATCTCTGAAATCATTTTTATCAAGAATATGGAAAATATGAAAATTGCACTCTAGGCGAATAAATATATATGGGAATTTAATTTACTCATATTCTATCTAGAAATTCATTCTGGTTACATTTGTACTAATCTAATGGTCTACCACTATTAAGCTCATCCGAATACTTTAGACCAACTGTTATCTGCAAATGGGCTAGAAGATAGGAAAACCCTGAAAGTAGTGTAAAAGTCCTAAATGCACAAACTTCCCATGATCCCATTTTACTACAGGCAAATAATGTGCCCTGTGTCTACTTGGCTTCATTTGCTATTTGGGATCATCACAGGATGCATTTGTGCATGATGTACGTGATGGAAATAGGAAAATAGATTTTTCCATCATTATATACTTGGGATAAAATAAAGATTAGGCAATCCAAGCAGTCCTTGATTGTATGAAACAATGAATGCAGCTCACTTAATAATGTATCTTTTCCATAAATCTTGTCAGTGTGTGCCAGTTGGCCACAACTTTTTCTCTCTTGAATTCACACTTATTAGATATTCTACTTACCTGAAAGGCAAAGACATGAATGGCAAACTTATGACAGAATCAAGTATTATCTTTATCATTTGTATCTTTCTTTTTTGCCATTTAATTTTTATTTACTCAGTCTTTGCACTGTTATACAATTTATTTTGTGCTTTATCATATCTTACATTACAAGACAATTAGATGGACATTACATCAGAGACTGTACCTTATATATCTCATTTCCCCTTCACTTCCATGTATACTATGTATTCCTCGAGTACTGAAGGCTTTAGGATGTTCTTATTAGTCCATACATTTAATGAATATACCTGGTATTGAAGACTGATTTCGTGTGAAATTCAGATACCAATAAAGTTGGCATTTGGTGTTCTTTTAATTGACTGTTAAGTGCCAATGTTTCGTCACCTAATTCTTCCAACACAGTCCTGGTTGCCTGCAAAGTGTTAACAAATGGGTCAAAATTTCACTCTGTTGAACCATCTCAGCATCTTAGCAATGCTGAATCATCTTAGCATCTTGTTTATCAAATTTATTGTGGTCTACTAATGAATCTATTTATTCATCAATCCTTTTATTTGTCAGAAAATAGCTGGGTCCTCCTACTCTGTGCTGGATTAGTGCTGGCTAGATAGATAGTGGGATTTAGTGGTGTCTAAGAAATGGTTGTTAAGGATGGTTGCTGCTTTAAGGAGTTTATGTTTTAAGGGTAGAGGCTGCCAATAAACATGCAAAATATCCATAAGTGAGACATTCCTTATGAGATGGGTTCCAGGAAAAAAGGGAGATGGGTTGGAGACTGGTAGGTCATACATGGCCTCTCCAAATAGGTGATACTTAAACTAAGACATGAATGACAAAAGGTGTGGCATGCAATGATCCCAGGGAAAATCACTACATAAATCTAACAATTTGAAGGAAAAGAAAAAAAGAACAGATATAGCCAAAGTATAATTGATGAAAGAGGTTTTTTATAAGAGTTGAGTTGGTCTGAGACAGCAGGAATTAGAGCATGTGTGTCTTGCAGAAGATAGTGAGGAGTTTTTATAATAAGGGCCAGAGAGGGTCAATAGAAAGGTCTAAGCAAGGGAATAAGATTACTGGATTTATTGCTTTAAAAGATGTCTCTGGCTGCTGTTTCCATTGGATCATTTTTTCTAAATTGTATTATAAGAACTAATGAATAAATAGAAAATCCAGTTTGCAGAAGTTTTCTTTAAGGCCAAGTTTGTTAACCTAATCTTTTGCAAAAAGTCAGAGAATCTAATCAAAGAAAGCATTTAGCAAGCTCACAGTAGCCTGTATTCCAAATAGATATATCTGCAGTACATGTCTGTGTTCCATGCATGCTGATGTTTGGCTTTGAATATGCCACAAAATCTCTGGGCCTAAAAAATGAAGATGTTTGACTAAGATGATTTCTAAGAACTCTCTCAACTCTAATGTTTTATTACCATAAAATTAGTGTATTAGAAGCTGATCAAAAACTAAGAAGCTATGAAATAACTCTTCTTTTCAATCTTGTGAGAGAAATGAATCATAAATATTACTACTATTCACAATAATCAACATTTGTGCAGTATTTTTTAGTTGACTGAAGATACCTCCATTGTACCATTTGAAATCACATAATACTGAGAAGAGAGCATTATTCTTATTTCTGTTTTACCATCGAGAAAATTGATACATAGAGGAATTGCTTGCCATAAAAAAATAAACAACTAGCTAGTGGTAGAATCAAATTCAGAATAAAAATTCACTGTATGAATAAGCAAAAATATGTCTCCACTGTAGCTTTTTATAACTATATTGGTTTGTTGAGAAATTAACTTTCAACCTCCTTTGCCATTACACTTGCTTTATTTTTTCTCTTATTTATTAACAACTTCTGAAGGAAACTTAAGGTTAGAATCTCTGTCCTTTCTTAGAGTTCAAAATGCAAGAAAGCATAAAATAAACTGGGGATGTAACTCAGTGGTAGAATGTAGCCTGTGTGAGGCTCTGGGTCTAATCCTCAGAAGCAGAAAACAAAATACAACAAAACAACATGAAATAGTACAGCTTTAACACTGTTGGTCAAGATCTAACTCAGATATTTGGTTATTAATGTAAAAGTCATTGATGAAATTACTTGGACAATGGTCAAGTTGTTTTTGTTTGATATTTTTAGACATATAGCCCTTGAGTATAGGAAACATGATTTATCTTTTTTGGAGTTTTATTTTGCTTCAGGGGCCCTCCTGGGTCTGAAGCAAATATGTGTTGGAACATGTACACACAGCACACAACTCTAGGCCACCATTACAGACTTTGTAAGACTGAACGATGACGGAGACCTGCCATACTCTTCTCTGTGATGGAGAAACTGTCAGTTGGGGTTGGAAGGGCTTTTAAGATGTATTTCCCCGTCATCCCTCTCCAGCATTTCCTTCCAGGTATAATTTCTAAATTTTGACTGCATTTCTCAGCTATTCTTTGGATACTGATGTGTTGCATGCTAATTATTGGATAAATGCAAAATTGGTTTTTATCATGTAGATCACATATATCATTATGTATGTGATGAATCCAAACTTTCCAAAATCCAGTAAACAAGCAGTCTTCTATAAAAATTATACAAGGATTGAGTCCAAATTATTTTAGAATCACCCAGAAGAGTTTGGCAGCAGAAATACTTCAAAGATAAACCTGTTGAAATGGCTTACTTTTGACAGCCCTTTCTGGAACTTCAGCAGTCTCCTCCCAACCCCCTCTCCCTTCTCCTCCTTCATGTCAGGCTGTTCCATGCTTGAAATTCCAGAGCCCACCATGCTTGTGCTGTCTTTATATATACTCATCTCTCCTGAGGAAAGATTTCAACTTCATGGCAAAACTGAAGAAAGCATGTCAGAGTGCTGTCGAAGAGAGAATCTTCTTTTCTACAACTGTTTTTGGATGCCAGCCAACATTTTTCCCTTTCTGGCTTTTACTCTTGACACTATCTCCCCACGGAGTAGAAGGGATATTTTAGCAACTGGCAGGTTTTTAACAGTGCCCCTCAATGCCAGCGTGGGCAGTCCAGAATTCAGAGCGCCAACTCTATCATCATGTCGATATTAAATAGGCATGCCGTTTTAAGACAACGCGGGCAACTTTTCTTTTGAGGCTATCTGGGGAGATTTTTTTATTTTATAAAGGGTTTTATATAAGACATCAAATAGTTATGAGGAACGTGGCTGTGCTTTTTATAACACAAGAAAGGTTAAGAGCAGACATTTTTATAGACACTGTAAGAACTTTCAAGGGACTAAAAAGCTCAGTGGACTCTGAAGACAGATTTCACCTTCAGGAAGAGGATTTGGGTTCACTGGAGGAAATCAACAGGCTACACGGGTTGAAGACACCAACTAGGTCCCTGGTGTTAGTTGAGCACTCCCTCTGAAATCTGTTTTGCAACTAACTAGAAGAAGATTGTTTCCTGTGAAAAAGTTTTGTAACAATATAACATACAGGAAGGAGGCTGCTGTCTTGGAATGGTCAAACCGTAAGGCTTTGGTTCTGGGTTTTTTGAAAATAAAACTGTTATTTTATTTTGGCTTTTTTTCAGTGCCCCAAACCAAAGGGAATTGTGCTGTATGTCTGCACAGAGATGATTCTTTGAAAAAGATTTTTTTTCCTCCAGGAAATTTTTTACACTAATAGAGGCTATGTACTCTTGTGTTGCAGTGTGGGCTACATTTAAGAGATAAATACTAGCTAGATGAAATGCCCTGAAGCAGGTGGACAGCCTATGTGAAAAGAGAAAACAATCTTCAAAAGAAAGAATGCATTGGACATAAAATTGGAGCTGGAGCCAAAGACAAAGAAGGACTAGAAATAAAAGCATGTCATATGAGCCAGGTGCAATCATGCACAACTGCAATCTTGGTGTTTGGGAGGCTGGGACAGGAGGACTAAAGATGAAAGGCCAAGCCTTAGCAATTTAGTAAGGTCCCTCAGCAACTTAGCAGAACTAAAAAAAATTGTCTGGTGGTGTAGCTTGGAGGTAGAATGCCCCTAATTTCAACCTCTAGTACTCCTTCCAAAAATTAAAAAAAAAGTAATAAAAAACAAAAATAAAACTCATAACATATGAAAATAAAGACTGAGTTAACTAAAATTAAATGGTATAGAGTTAACTGTAATGTCTACTTCAATAAAAATATATTTTTAAAAGTTGAGAGTTAAATGTTAATAGTGTAACTTGATCTCAGTCTTTGTCCAGCAAGAATCCAATTAAAAGGAGTATTTAGTCTGAGATTCTGGCTAAATGAATAATCTGTGGCTTTGGTTCAGATTCATGCAAGAATAAGTTAAGTAAACTGACAGCATGGCTTATTCTATTCTTAGAATTTGTATTCCAGAAGAGGATCTCATTGAATGAGAATCACCTGTGCCTCTAAACTATACCTCCAAGAGCCTGATACAGTTTTCTTTCCACCACCCTGTTTAGATTCAAAAACATCCAGACTGTAAACTAGATGGTTTAGATTACTTTCTGAAAAGAAGAGACCTTGTACAGAAGATCAATTCCCTGCACATGTAAAAAAAAAAAAGCTCTCTGAATACAAGTTGCTTTACAGTATTGCCTTTACTAATGATGTTCTACAACCTCAAGTTTTTAACCTTCTATGTTTTTCACAAACTAAACCCTCAAGGACTTGGGCAGGTTTAATTTTCAGTATAAGGCAAACCTCAATAATTCCAACTCACATTGATCTCTTCCTCTTCAAGGAAGGTGTAGTAATATAGTCTTTATATACAATCTGTCCCTGAATGTTGTACAGTAGTAACTTTTCATTTGAAACAGAAATTACTTGCTTAGTTTGATACCTCCAGCAATAGAGGTCCTGTTACTCTCGTTGGTAGTCACATCACTCTTGACCCATATCAAACATATTGCCTACAGTATTATTATGCATCTCACTTTTAAGATGGTTTCTCAGTAATTGCTTAATGATAAAAATTAACTAGTTTAGAACATTTAAAAACTAAAAATAGCCGGGCGTGGTGGCGCATGCTTGTAATCCCAGCATTCGGGAGGCTGAGACCGGAGGATCCGAGTTCGCGGCCAGCCTCAGCTACCTAGTGAGGTACTCGCAACTTAGTGAGACTCGGTTTCAAAATAAAGAATAAAAAATAGGGCTGGGGGTATAGCTCGGAGGTAGAACGCCCCTGAGTTCAATCCCTAGTAC
>PVLC010005903.1:0-12271 GCA_004027655.1 Graphiurus murinus | reverse complement strand
CTAAAAATAAATACAATAGAACTTATAATAATTCACAACTCAGTTTTCCAAATATAACTACGGTAATAATTTAATGAATATTTTCAAGCTTTTTTCTATACATGTGTTTTCTAAATTTATTTGTCTATTTTTATACATTTGTATATGCATCTATACTTATTTATATAGAAACACATATAAATATTGTAATAAACTCTAATATATATAATATATGGGATAGCGTCTACTAAAAGATAAAAGACATTTAAAAAAACAAATATTTGCATATATGAATTCATACATCATCCTTTAAACTCAAAATTAAACCAAATTTGTAGACTTAATTTTTCTAAGATCCATTACACATTGAACACATATCAGTAAATATCCTAAAAAAAGCCAGGCATGGTGGCACATGCTTGTAATCCCAGTACTTGGGAGGCTGAGACAGGAGGATTTGGTTTTGTGGTCAGTCTCAGCTACTTAGTGAGGCCCTCCACAACTTAGTGAGACCTTGTTTCAAAACAAAGAATAAAAAATAGGACTAGGGGTGTAGCTCAGAGGTAGAATGCTCCTGGGTTCAATCCCCAGGACTGAAAAAAACAATCCTAAAAGAAGGCATTTTTTTATTTTATTATAAATATAAGTTAACTGTATAAAATAATGGGGTTCATTGTGAAATTTCCATATATGCATATAATGTGCTTTGACTGTACCCAGCCCCCATATTTTCCTAAAAATGAGTCTATTTTGGGGAATGACATACATTGACCAAGTTATGCTATGTACACACACAAGTATGCAACAAAAAATCTGCGTTATTTATTATTACAATGCTTCAATAAAACCAAGGGAAAACAAAAAGAGTATAGTTATTTAATTTAACAATTACTTTCTTTCTTTAGCACATATTTTTTTTTGTTTTTGCTAGTAGATATAGCTATAATAAGTAACCCTATTGTAGGTGGTTTTGACATGCGCAGCATCTTTCACATTGTCTTATTTTATCATTGACAAATTCAATGCTCTCAGTTTTCAGTTTATTTAAATCAGGCCTGGCTATTATCTGCTCATGTCCTTCATCTACTTTTCTTTTTTGTATGTGAAATATCTGTACATACTTTTCACTCATTTAAAAATTTTACCTCTTGATTTTCTTATTTATGTTTGTTTTTAATTTGGCTTATACTGTTTGCTGAATTTCAGAAATGTCCCATTTCTGATACAAAGATATTGTTTCTCACACCTCCAACTTATTTTCTGTCAAAAATGTTGTGGTTTAAAAAGTCTTCCTTATCCTACAAAATATTGATATACTATTATGTTTTCTTTTAGCTTTATATTATTTTATTTAAAAAGATTTAATACCCTGTAGACTTTTTGTACATCAGATTTTCAATGATATTTACAAAATAATCCATCCTCTTGCCATTGATTTGTGATGCTAGTTTTTACAGTTCTTCTTCAGTTATTTCTATTATTGTTTCTATGCAATTTTGTTTTGTTTTCTGAAAAGAAATTTTTGTCAACAAAATGCTTGTCAAACAAAGATATGAATGTAGCCACTGATCCCAATCCATCAACTCTTGCAGTAGCCAGATCTCCTACAGGATCCATAGTTAGATCTCAGTGCATGTGCCTAGCTCCTACTTTGCTCTTTAAAGAATATACTCATCCAAGGCTCCTGATACTTCCCGCCACCTAGTTCACTGCTAACTTCAGGTATGTGAAAATCTACAGGAAGTTAAAAGAAGTTCTGGTCCCAAGATCTCTGATTATTTTTCTTCAGATAACTCATCCATGTCAATATTTTACTTGTAAGCAAACTACTTCTGTCTCTTTGTATGCCAATTGCCCCTGCCTATATTTATCCTCAAGAGCTCTCTTGATCACCTTTAAAATTATTTTTGCTGATTTCTTTTTACTTTTTTTGAAGGGTGGTTTCTGGGGATTGAACCCAGGGGCATTCTACATCAGAGCTATATCTCTAGTCCTATTTTTTATTCTTTATTTTGAAACAGGGTCTCACTAAGTTGTGGAAGGCCTCACTAAATAGTTGAGGCTGGTCGAGAACCCGGATCCTCTTGTCTCAGTCCCCCAAGTATTGGTATTACAAGTGTGTACCACCATGCCTGGTTTCTTTTTACTGTTTTAAATGTGTCTATGACAAAATTTAAAATTACATGCGTGACTTACATTTTTGTATTGCATTATATTTTTATTGGATTGCACAGTATAGAAATTTCAGAGTGCTCATTTTTTGTACCATGGCTATGACCTCGTTCTATATTCTGGAAATAGGTTTGCTGCCACTTTTTTGGTGGTATGAATATACGTTCTGAATCTTTATAATTGATGCTTATGATAAACTTTTTTCTCAAATATGTTTTTCTCAATGTTGGTTTTTATTGTATTAGTTAAAAAAGTGTTTATTTTATGGCATTGTCTCTCACCTGATCCTTAGCATCTTTTGTGTGTTTTTGTGCATATGAGCACATATGTACATTCTTTCAACATTATTTCTCAATGGAGAGAGAGGTGTCTTTTAAATTCTTTTCCATTCTATGTCAAGCAACTATATAACATATAAATTCTACTTACTGCCTGACGTTTACAGAGAACAAAATATCTATTCTCTTCCTCTGAATCCCTAAGAAGTGAACCTAACATGGTCTTTGAAGCTAGTGAGACTTGTTATCAAACATGACACCTTTAAGCTTTGTTGTCATAGCAGAGATTATTTATTTTCCCTCAGTTATCTCATCTCTAATATGGGACAATCATAGTTTTATTGAAGACTCTCACTTCTCTCATCACTCTTAGCCTAGCCTATCTTCCCTCCCTTCCTTCCTTCCTTCCTTCCTTCCTTCCTTCCTTCCTTCCTTCCTTCCTTCCTTCCTTCCTTCCTTCCTGTCTTTCTCTCTCTCTCTCTCTCTCTCTCTCTCTCTCTCTCTCTCTCTCTCTCTCTCTCTCTCATTGAGATGCTGAATTGTAAGGAAGTAGATATCAGGCACATGATACTGATGGTGGAAGTGTCAGTAGAAGGATTGCTGAGAAGAAGTGTCCTCATGTCTGTTCGACTAGGACCTAATTCCAAATGCAACTGTCAAGATTTTACATATTTTATGCAATAGATTACAGAAAATAGCAATTCAGTATGCCAGCCTTGGCATCAGGAGTGCCTTCAGCCCTGAGGGTGATGCCAATCCCTTTAGGAGATATGAGGAATGGATTTGTCTTAAGCTGCCTTCTTAAAAGAGGCCAAGAAATTTCAAAGCGTTTAATTTTTGCCAAATAGAGAAAAGATGTTATGGGTTTCTTATGTACCCTCAAATTAAATTCCAGCAAGACATTTGATAAATTATCATAAATGTGAGACCAATAACCGCCTCAAACAAGAATGGCAATCTCCCTGCCAAAGGTGCAATGTGTATAGAAATGATTGTGGGGCAGCTTGTGGCAGGCTGTCATGGCAAGAGGCCATTTTGGAATGAGGAAATAAGTAATGACTGATGAATGGTAAAATGTTCTGACTGGGTGGATAATACCCCAGAAGGTTTAATATTCTTCCTGCCCATCTGAAGTTCAGTACTTTGAGTCCTGCCAAATTTGTCTGTAAATATCTGAGTTGACCATTTGGGGCTATTTATTAATGTCCATCAAGTATAGAATGTCAGCAAAATGAAAAAGGAAGGTATAGTAGAAGAGAAGACTGTTCCTTATCTTGAATTCAGAAAAAAAAATTGAATTTGAGTTCTAAAAATCTCTCTACTGATTAGTACTTTAAACAAAAATAAAGCTTCCAATATTAAATGAGAGTCCTACTTTCTTGTACTCGTGTATTCATGTTCTTTTTTGTTGTTGTTATTATCATTACTTATTTTTCTCTTTCTCTCTGTTTTAGCTCTATGCTTTCAAGATTAAATTCCACACCCTAGGTAAAGTTTAAGGGATTCTATAGAAAGATAACCATACCAGGTAGCCCAAGGGGTTTGCACACACAAGAATTCCTCATTGTGGAATCAACAGAATCTTAGGAAAAGATAAAAATGTCTTGGGGGTTGGGGTTTTAATGTAACAAAGAGCCCCCAAATATTTTAATTTAGGTGAATTATAAAGTTTAATGCATGTAGTGTGTTGATGTATTGGCGATATCTACATGTATTTATGTGAACATGTGTCTAAGCATCCTCTATTCCAGTGCTGGTCTTAAGGTAGTTTATTTAGTGGCAAATTTGGTTCAAATTGTGGCCATTGAAAGCAATTGTCTTATTCCTAATGATGTTCTCTGCTAGTTTTTTATTGAGGTAAGATATTGTGCTTCATTTCAAAAAGCATCCCAACACAGTAGAAGCAGTGTAAGGTTTAGTATTGATCATAACTGCCTTCAATCCTACATCTGTGCCATTTATTAGCTGGGTGACACTGAGCCTCAGTTACTTCTCCTATAAAATGGGGAAAATAACTGACCTGGCAAGGTTTGAGTTTAAACAATTCATTGAATGCTCTATGCCTACCATATGGTAGGAGCTCAAAAAAAAAAAAATGGTAGTTTATTGTGTTGTTCACAGTGATAAATTGTAAACAGCTCTGCAAAGGGCCCATTGAACCCTGCCAGTCATTCACCATATGTGAATAGATGTATTCAATTCCTTTAGCCTTCTGTGTTGCTAAGCTTGCATTTGGCTATGTGAAAAGAAAGATAGAGAAAGGGCTTAAGCACAGATAACCTTGTGAGATCAAACCTAAGAATGTCATAATCAAATTGAACACAAGACACAGGACACAGTCTCCATACAAGAGCACAACAGATGTTAGATCAGTGACTTAATTTCTGTATGTCCTTCTACCTTAGTCAGAAATCATATTCCTTTTACTTGTGGCTGATAAGGGCCATCCTAGATAGGAGATGGTGTCTAATGCCCTGAATCTCCTTTTTCTGTAGATCCATCCCAATCTATAATATCAGTCCCACCTTGGTTACATGAAATAATTTATTTAATTTCCTTTCCACCAGTCAAATGTGTTACTAAGTAAAATCTGTGACTTTTAGTTTTCCTTTAGGAGATATAAAAACTTACATTTTATAGATGATACTTTTCTCAAAGTCCAAAAAATAATAACCTTTTTACTATGTTGGGTATATAGACTTTGTTGGTTTGAAAGTCTTCATAACATTTCCTTCCACCATGTCTCTGAAATCTCCCTACTCAGTATAGTACATACATAGTACTGCTATTACTACTTATAAGCTTTAGTGGGTAATACTTTTTATACAGATTTTCCATAGACATTTTGAAAGACAGTCCTAATCAGGTGAGAAAGATGGATAAAGGCAGAAATGGGCTTTTTTTTATAGGGTGTTCAGAAAAAGTTAAATACAAAATGGGCAAATAGTACTATAGTGTTTATTATGGGATATTTTTATTTATGGGAAAGATGAATTCAAATAATATGTATATTAAAGGGACAAAGGTACTTTTTTGTATACTTTTGTTTGTCCCTGGAGATTGAACCCAGGGACATTCTACCTCTGAGCTACACCCCCAGCCCTAATCTACTTTTTTATTTTCAAACAGGGTCTTCTTAAGTTGTTGAGAGTTTCACTAAGTTGCTGAAGCTGACTCCAAGTCTGGGATCCTCTTGTCTCAGTCTTCTAAGTATTGGGATTACAGCCATGTGACACCACACCTAGAGTTACATGTATGCTCATGAATATTTGGAGAAAGTTTTCATACTGTGTTTTTCAGGCAGAAACATAGTATGTTAAAATATATTATTAGAGAAACTTATCTCAGGTGATAAGCTTCTTGGATATGTGTGAATGGTGTCATAGGGATAAAAAGAAATATTTTATAACAGTGATGTTCTTGTTATCATAAGAGAGCTATCAGATGTGCGGTGGAGTATAGGAGGAGGTTGAGACACAGACCAACTATGAGAGAAAGGGTTTGATTGTGGATGAAATGAAGTATTTTGAATCTATGTTTACTTTATGGTCATAGGCTGGGCACTTGCCTGTGGCTTCTTGCATTGCCTGCTCTCAACCAGCGTCAGTGGACTCAGAGTTCAGCTCATCAGCATACTAAAGTACCAGAAGTCCTCTTAGGGCACCTGAACTTGTGAGGAGCTTGCCCTGACTCATTGATCTTCCTTTGGAAAGACCAGGAGAGCCCCAGGAAAGTCAAGCCAACATGAATTTCAGTCTTCTGTATTTTGAGAGTTTGGCTGCCCACATCAGCCCAGCTGTGTCAGTCTCCGGTGGCACACAGCGTGATCCCCGCTATCACATGCTTTGCTCTAGACTCCAGGACACACTTTTCACTTTATGCAAGTTGTCATTACCCAAACTAGTCCAATGTCTTAATGTTCTATTTTGTCATTCTCTCTTTTTAAATAATTGTTTTAAAAATGATTTTTTATCAAATATATACATTTATCTAGTTTAAAATCCATTTTAAAAATTTAGTTAAAAAAGCATTTTTTTTTCATTTCCAATTCCTGCTTCCTCAAGGTAATATTTTTAACTCTTTTGACTGTGTTTTACTATTCATGTTCATGTTCAGAGATTTTACTGGGATTTCTAACTAAATAAAGGTAGTCCCCTGTAGGCACAGTTTTGCTTTTCATAGTTTGAGTTATCTGTGGCCAACTGTAGTCTGAAAATACTAAATGGAAAATTATAGAAATAAATAATAAGTTTTAAATTGCATGTCATTCTGAATAGTGCGATGAAATGTTGCATTAACTTGTTCCCTTTGTTGAATCGCCCATATTGTATACACTACTCTCCTTTTAGTTAATAGTTTAAGATTGATTTCAGTTTCAAATTGATTGCTTGTGTTTAAGTAACTCTTACTTAGTTAATATGGTCTCAATGTGCAAACATTGGTGATGCTGGCAAAGCAGACATGCCAAAGAGAAGCCATGAAAGTGCTTGCTTTAAATGAAAAGTGAAGGTTCTCAACTCAATATGGAATGAAAAATGCTGAGATTGCTAAGATGTCTGGTAAAAACAACTCCTGTATTTACGAAAATGTGAAGGAAAAACTTGCCATGGTATACTATAAATGCTTAGTAAATATGAAAAGGAATTATATTTGTATGTGTAGCTAAGAAAAAAAGTGTAAGTAGAATTCAGCATTATCATCCATAGTTTTGGGCACCCATTTGGAGTCATGGGAAATACCCCTATTGATGAGTAGGGGTTGCTATAGTTATCTTTTGATTCCTCCTTTGGAAAATTGATTTAGATCTGTTAAATGTATTGTCTTTTGTATACACACACTAGCAAAGACATTTCCTTTCCTACTTTCCCAGCATAAACCTGCCATAATTTGGGTATGATTGTGTAATATTTTATTCTGATTCTATAATCATTGCTCATAGTTGGGCCATATGGGATTGTAGTTTTGTTTTCTTCAACATTTACTTTTGATTTTTAATTTGCTTGTTTGTTCTGAATGTAATTACCTTTTAATTTTTTACATTTTAGAAAATTTAACATGTCAATCAATAAATAAATTAATCAGTAAATCATCCCCAAATGTTGCTGAAATCTCCTCTCATTTGATGCAAAGGAGTTGGTTAGGCTTTTCTCCTGCTTTCTAAACTTATTTCCCCTTCTTCCTCCTCCCTTTCTACTTTGTAAGAGAGACTCCGTATGTAGCTCTTCAATCCTAATCTACCATTGGTTCTCAGAGTCCCCCAGGCCAGGTGCCATCCTGGATTCTCTCTTAATGGGAACATATGTGTTTGAAAATTTCTCGTTTGCCTCTTAATACATGATTGAATATTTGTTCTAGATTGAGAATCATTTCTTTCAGAATTTAGCAAAGAAGTATTACTGTTGGGAAGATAAGATAAATAGCATTGTTGCCTCTTGATCTTTATGTAATTAGTGCATTTGACTCTGTATAGAAAATTCTAGGGTCATCACTTTTTCCACAGTATTCAATAAGTTTATGAAGACACATCTATATATATTTGTGTGTGTGTATCTGTGTGTGTATGTGTGTGTGGTTGATACTTGGGATTGAACCAGGGGCATTTTACTTCTGAAGCTCCACCGCAGCCCTTTTTATTTTGAAACAGGATCTTGCTAAGTTACTGAGGCTGGCCTCCAACCTATGATCCTCCTGTCTCAATCTCCAAAGTACTGGATTTACAAGCATGAGGTACCATTCCTGGCCTGATGTATATATATATATTTTTTTCATTAATCATGCTAGGAATTCATGATGGCATCACACTCATGCTAGACTCTTTTATTGCTTCCTAGACACATGTATTCTTTATTTCTGGGATTTTTTAAAACTTTCTGTATAATATTTTGTTTCAGGTTTTTTGTTTGTTTTAGATATTTATACTTCTGGATTGATATTCTAAAATATGTATGTATGTATGTATGTATGTATGTATGTATTGACTGATTGATTGACTGTTTTTCTTTGTATGATATTGGGAATGGAATCACCGCCTTGTGCATGCTGGCCAAGATATCTTCCACTGAGCTACATCCTCAGTCACTGAATTTTTCATTTTGCTATGACATTTAACATTTTTAAGATTTATTTTCTGGCCATTCTATGTTTCCTTTTTATAAACTTCTCTTTGTATTTCACATACTCACTATTCATTCATTCAACACTCACTCACTTCTTTGTATTCTGTGCAGTCAAAGGACTATTTGTAGAAAAGTTGTATTTCAAGCAAAGCCTTCACAAAAGGCTCTCTCTCCCTCTCTCTCATATGCATATGTCATATGTATGTATATTTCCTCTTAAAATTAGGAAAGTAAGCCAACAGAGAAGGCACTTGCAAATGAATGGATTTAGCAAAGGTCTTGAGATGAGATTATTCAGACCAACCCTCCCATTCAAGCAACCAAATAGCAAGGTGTGGTAGTGCATACTTGTAATCCTAGTACTTGGGAAGCTGAGACAAGAGAATCAATGGTTGAAAGTCAGTATCAGCAATTTAGCAATCCCCTCAGCAATGTAGTGAAAGCCTGTTTTAATGTAAAAAATATAATAGGGGATATAGCTAAGAGGTAGAATGTCCCTGGTTTCAATCCCCAGTACCAGACTACCACACAACACACACACACACACACACACACACACACACACACACACACACACACACACATGCACATTCTATTCTAGATAAATAATTTTAAAAATATCATTTCCCACAAAAGAGAACTAGAGGGATTTGGAGAAGTAAAAAAATCCAGGCCTAAGAGTCAGAATGTTTATCCTGTGTCATTTCATCAGCAAAGAAGCTGCCAGACTCCCAAGGTATGTCAGAAGAATTCAGGAACTAACTTGGAGAGATTTTGAGCACCGATAAAAATAGTAATTATGAAAAATTATAAGAAATAAGTGATATACAAATTTTTGAACTTATAATATTAAAAGTCACATTGATTATCTCTGGAGGATGCTAGAGAACCAAATCATTATTGAGAAAATTGATTAATAAAGAAAAATGTTAAGCACTTATCATGAACTTCTTTTCTTTTTTTTTTTTTTTTTGCGCTACTGGGGATTGAACTCAGGGGCATTCTAGCTCCGAGCTATACCCCCAGTCCTATTTTTTTTTTATTCTTTATTTTGAAACCGAGTCTCACTAAGTTGCGGAGTGCCTCACTAGGTAGCTGAGGCTGGCCTCGAACCCGGATCCTCAGGTCTCAGCCTCCCGAATGCTGGGATTACAAGCCTGCGCCACCACGCCTGGCTCATGAACTTCTTATAAAAAATTATTTTAGAGAAATTAAATACTTGGCGAGATCACGTTTTTATTGTAGTATTCCAACTAATAAAATGAAGGATAAATTATAGAAATAGGATATTTTGTAAATCTTAATAATATGTATTGTTTTAGTGAATAAGCAATAATTATCAAGTCTTAAAATATCACAAAAGATAGACAACTAGATACTATATCCCTTTTGATTGACATACATGCCATCAACTACAGAAAATTCCTTTTTAAAAATTGAACACAATTTTGGATAAGCCACTAAATCTAATTTACAATTAATAGGAATTATTGAGAATAAACATGTTTAATGATACCATAGGGATGTGAAATACAGACTATGAAATACTCTTCCAAAATAGAACCAATATAAAAAATTTAAAAGGAAGATAAAAAGGGGGAGAGAGAGAGAAGAAAAAAAGAAAAGTTACTCTAAAAATTAAAAGAGGTTTAGACAACCTCCAATTTGATCCTGATTCGAAAATTTTAAATAACTTAAAATAAGTGAGATGAACAGAAAGATTTAAAATTTGGCAAATATTTTACTTATGTCAAATAAGAATCACTTATTTTTGGTGTGATAATTTTAATATAGCTGTACTTTGAAAAGAGTATCTTTTAGGAATGTATATGCTATTTGTCTAGGAGTTGCTTCAATATAATTTGAGATGGAGAGTGTGGGATGATTTAGAGGCTAAAAAATTTAGCAAAAAATGATTATTAAAGTTAAGTTTTAGCTGGGTGTTGTGGCACACACCTGTAATTCTAGTTCTTGGGAGATGGGATAGAAGGATCACCAGTTTGAAGACAGCCTCAGCAACTTAGCAAAGTCCTGTTTCAAAATTTAAAAAAAAGCATGAGGTTGTAGTTCAGAATTAGAATTCCAGCCGGGCGTGGTGGTGCATGCTTGTAATCCCAACATTCGGGAGGCTGAGACTGGAGGATCCGGGTTCGAAGCCAGCCTCAACTACCTAGTGAGGCACTCCGCAACTTAGTGACACTCGGTTTCAAAATAAAGAATAAAAAAATAGGGCTTGGGGGTACAGCTCGGAGGTAGAATGCCCCTGAGTTCAATCCTCAGTATCACAAAAAAAAAACCAAAAAAAACCAAAAAACAGAATTCCCCTGGATTCAATCCCAAGTACCAAAGAAAATAAGTAAATAAAATTAAGTTGTGAGTGTATTGGGTTCATTACACTGTTTTCTCTATGTTGATATGGGTCTCCAATTTGCATAATTATGGTTTTCTTTAAAGGGGGTTGGGCAATTTTTATTAACTTCTGAGAATATTGATTAAAATGATTTTAAAGGCTTTTTCTCCTAGAAAATTTTCTGTACTTTTGTATGGTCACTTTGCAGCCTGTTTTTTTTTTTTAATTTTTATTTTTTTATATAAAATTGATGCATTGTAAACATACATCTTTGTTAGGTACAAGCTGATAAAGGCATACATGCATACATTTCTCATGTAACCCCTTCCCCAATTCCTGACCCACTCCCTTGCCCTCCCTCCTTCTCAAGTTCAGTTTAGTGATTGGCCTTGATATATTTGTGAAAGTACATCATGTGCATTAGGGTGCCCCCCCCATTCATCCCCTTCAGTTAAGTTAACTTCTTTGCTTATTGAGGGTCTCTCCTTTTTCATCTGGAGACCCTCTTATACCCCATCTTCTCCCTAGCATCTGCATATTAGGGAGAACATATGCTTTTTTACTCTTTGTGACTGGCTAATCTCATTTAACATAATGTTTTCCAGTTGCATCCATTTCCCAGAAAATAACATGATTTTGTTCTTCTTCATGGCTGAGTAAAATTCCATTGTGTACATATCCCATAGTTTTATAATCCATTCATCTGTTGATGGACATCTTGGCTGTTTCCATAGTTTGGCTATTATGAATTGTGCAGCTATAAACATAGATACACATGCATCGGTCTGGTAGTTTGGTTTCCATCCTTTTGGGTAGATACCCAGAAGTGGTATTGCTGGATCATATGGTAGGTTCATTCCCTTTCATCTGAGGATATTCCATACTGTTTTCCAAAGTGGTTGCACTAATTTGCAATCCCACCAACAGTGTATTAGGGTTCCCACTTCTCCACACCCTCGCCAGCATTTGTTGTTGTTTGGGTTCTTGATGATTGCCATTCTGATTGGTGTTAGGTGAAATCTCAGGGTAGTTTTGATTTGCATCTCTCTGATTGCTAATGATGTTGAACATTTCCTCATACATTTATTGGCTATTTGTATTTCTTCTTTTGTGAAGCGTCTGTTTAGATCCTTTGCCCATTTTTTTTTTTTTATTTCTTTTTTTTTTTAATTTTTTGGCATGGAATTTTATACATTTTTGGGGTACAACCGGGTTAATTACACATTTTTGTTGGGTACAAACTAGTACAGGTAAAGACATCCATGCACATATTTCTCATTAACCCTTCCCCAATTCCCACCCACCCTCCCCCTATCTCCTGGTCAGTTTAGTGATTGACTTTGATGTGATCTTATAAGTACATCATGCTCATTAGG
>PVLC010005902.1:60028-73112 GCA_004027655.1 Graphiurus murinus | reverse complement strand
TGATATTCTGCTCTCCATATGGTCTAATCTATTGTTTATAGTTTGTATCGATGCCTTCACTTCTCTTATTTCCTCTTTCACTTCTTTGACTTCCCTCAAGGCTTCGCTATGATTCCTGCTCATGGTGTCAAATTCTTTGTTCATTTGTTCCTTTATTTCTTTCCAGCTCTCTCTGCATTCTTTCTGGAAGTTTTGTATCACTTCTATTATTAAAGATCTGAATTGTCCTTCTGGTAAGCTCTGCCAATCAGTGTCATTGAGTTCTGTTATTGTGGGGTCATGTTGACCCATCATTTCTTTTGTGTTTCTCCTTCTCATGGTTTCCCTGTTCTTAAATTTATAATTTTGCTGCTCTTGCACGCTTTCCCTGAATTTGTAGGTTTCTTATTTTTATTTTCTCTCTGTGAATGGTATCTTGTACTGAGTTGCAATTACTCTGGATTTCTTCTGCCTGCTCTATTGGTGTCTTTGGTGGGTTTCAGGTGTTGACTTCTAGGATCTAGCAAAAGCTGAAGGGCTACCAATCCTCCGAATAAACATACATAAATTGTAGCAATGCAAAGTGAAAACAGAGTAAAAATGGGACAAAACAAAGCAAAAAACCCCAGGAAACAAGCAACGTCAGCAAGTAGCAAAATAAAAATCCCTGCAAGTTTGTAAGAACAGACCTGGTTTGGCCTCTGCATGTCTTTTGGGCAGATTTCTGCTGCTGTGGGCGGCCGACAAGATGGCGGCTGCTACTGCTGCGCACGCGCCGACTCCCCGGTTCTCCCTGGTCTGCTCCTCAGACTCCAGCCAGCTGCCCGTTTCCCCACTCACCCTTGGGCCGGTTTGCTTCTCCCCCCTTCTGTCGAGAAGCTGTTCCTGCGGCAGTCCTGACCCAAGCCCTGGGGTGCAGTTATCTCTGCTCCGGCTCCGTGAGGAGAGGTGAGCTGGGATGGTCCTGCGCGGGCTTAAGCTGGTCGTACCACGCGTTCTGGTCTCTGTCGAAGGTGCCTCGAAATGCCACCTGGCTAGGATGAGGAGTTCAGGAGTCGCTCACTTCAGCTCTGGCCGGTGGGGTGCAGAGGGTTGTTGTATATTTCTTTCTTAGTAGACTCCACGCCTGGGGCCGGCTCAATGGCGGCTTCTGCCTGGCAGCGTGGTGCCGGAGCCGCGGAGACAGGCTTCTTTGCTCTCCCTGGTCGGCCTTCCGGGTTCCGCTCAGATGTATTCCAGTTTTCGCAGCGTTTTTCACCTTTTTGTTGCTTTTTTTCTTCTTTCAAAAAACTGGATCCACGACTGATTTGAATCGAGCTCACAGCGGCTCTTGAGACGTGTCTCACTCCGTTGCCATCTTCCCGGAAGTCCAGTCATTACTTTAAATGTAAATAGATTAAATATTCTAATCAAAATACAGAGATTGACAGAATTAATGTTTAATAATCCAATCATATACTCCCTATAAGAGATTTACTTTAAGCTCAATGACACAAATCAAAAGCAAAAGGATGGAGGGAAATATTCCATACAAATTATAATAAAAAGAGAGCAAGGTGGCTACACATATATTAGAAAAGACTTCAAATAAAAAAGGTTACAAGAGACAAATAAGATTATTGTATATTAATATTTCATATAGACAGAATATAAAATTATACACAAGCACCTAATAAAAAACCTAATTAAGATATGCAGCAAAAATAGCAGAATTGAAAAGATAAATAGTACTATAATAATAGTTGAATATTCTACACTAATAGTTGTATATTTCAATCTATCTCTCTCAATAATGGATAGAACAACCACACAGATGGTAAGTAAGGAAATAGAGAACTTAAGAAACACAATAAATCAAGTAGATTTAAAAGACATATACAGAACATACTGCTCAACAATTTCATACATATTCTTCTTAAGTGCACATGGGACATTTTTCTAAGATAGACCATATGTTAGGCTACAAATTAAGCCTCAATAGACTTTAAAAGGTAGATAATACCACAAAGGAACTTCTTTGAAATGAGGGACAAATAAGCTGTAATGTACATAGACTATAATGCACCAATGAAATGAAGCTAGAAATCAATAGTAAAAGTGAAATATTCATCAATTTTTGGAAATTAAACAATAAATTCAACAACCAATGACTCAGAGAAGAAATCCCAAATGAAATTAGAAAACACTTAAAACATAAACACAACATACTCAAACTTATAGGACTTATCAAAAGCAGTGCCCAGAGAGAAATTTATAGATATAAATTCTTACATTAAAAATTGTATAGTTACATTAAAATTTTTAGAAAAGAGCTGGGTGTGGTGATAAATGCCTTTAGTCCCAGCACATGGGGGCTAAAGCAGGAGGATAACTTGAGTGCAGGAATTCAAGACTAGCCTGGCCAGGCATGGTGGTGCACCTCTATAATACCAGTACTTGGGAGGATGAGACAGGAGGATTGCAAGTTCACAGCCAGTCTCAGCAACTTAGTGAGACCCTGTTTCAAACTAAAAAATAAATAGGGTTAGAGGTATAGCTCCTAAGTAGAATTCCACTGTTCCATTGGATTCAATCCCCGGTACTTAAAAAAAAAATCCTGGAAAAAATAGCAAGATCCTATCTCAAAGAAAAGAGGAAAGGAAAGGAAGGAAGGATGAACAAATCAGAAAAATCTCAACTCAAAAACCTAATTTCACAATTTAGGTACTAGAAAAAGAAGAAAATTAAACCCAAAAACTAAGAGAAGGAAGAAAATGCTAAAGATTGCAGTAGAGAAAAAAGAAATAGAGAATAGAAACCTATAGAGAAAAATCATCCAAGTTAGGTGGCACACACCTGTAATTCCAGAACTTGGGAGGCTGAGACAGGAGAATTGCAGATTTGAGGCCAGCTTTAGCAACTTAGTAAGGCTCTGTTTCAAAATGAAAAATAAAAAGGGCTGGGAGTGTAGCTCATAGGTAGAATGCCCTTGAGTTCAATCCACATTATCAAAAAAAGGAAAAAGAAGAAAGAAAGAAAGAAAAGTCAATGAAACTAAAAGCCAGTTGCTAGAATAGATTAAAAAATTGACAACTTGATGGATCAAGAAAACAAGAGAGAAGACAAATTACTAAAATAAAAAATGAAAGTGAGAACACTACTACCAAGTCTACAGAAATAAAAAAATATATAAAAGATTATTAGAAATTCTTGTGTGACCAAAAAAATTGGATAACCTAGATGAAATGAACAAATTCCTTTAACACAAAACTCACCAAGACTAAATCAAGAAGAAATAGAAAAATCTGAATAGACCTATAACTAGAGAGGACATTGAATCAGTAATCAAAAATCTCCTAACTAAGAAAAGCCGTGGAGCTGGTGGTTTCACTGATGAATTCTATGAAACATTTATATAAGAATTATTAATAATACCTCACAAAATTTTCTAAAAAATTGAAGAGGAGGAAGCACTTTATAACATTCTATGAAGCCAATGCTTCCCTGATACTAAAGCCAGATAGACAAAAGAAAAGATAACTGCAGATCAGTATCAATTATAAGCACTTATGCAAAATGTTACCACATCAAATCCATCATCATATTAAAAGGATTATAAACACAATTAAGTGAAGTTTATTACTGGAATTCAAGGATAGTTCAATACATGAAAATCTATCCATATAACATACTACATTAACAGAATTAAGAGAGAAAATCACATGACCATTACATTTGATGCAGAAAGAGCACTTGACAAAATTCAACATTTCCATGATGCAAGCACTCAACATATTAGAAATAAAAGAAAACTATCTCAATATAAATAAGCCATATATGAGCCTCCACACCCAAACAACATACTTAATGGTGAGAAACTGAAAGCTTTTCCTTTAAGATCAGAAAAAGTCAAGGATGTTCACTTTCTCCACTTCCATTCAATATAATATTTAATGTTATAGAAAGGGCAATTAAGCAAGAAAAATAAATAAGTCATCCAAAATGGAAAGGAATCAGGATACCAGAGGGGCTTCAGATAATGGAGGAGAAAGCCCAGTGAAGCCAGGGAGTTGGTCTAGAGGAAGGTGTGGGGTGCATGTGGAAGAATCAATGAAGAAACCGTGTCCACTGACATTATGTTATATGTGAGAATACCAATGTCAATCTCAGTATCCTGTATGGATATGGAGGGAGTGTGGAGGGAGCTGGGAGAGACCCCACTGAGTGCTGTATGCATGTATGTCACTATCACTGTGAACTACATTATGATGTGAGACTATAATGCACCAATAAAGTATAAAAATAGAAAGGAAGAAGAAAACTATCTCTTTATGCAGAAAATATAATCTCATATGTGGAAAACCCTAAAAAAATCCACCAAACTGCATTTATAACTACAAAATGAATTCAGCAAAATAGATGGATTCAAAGTCAACACACAAAATATTTGCATTTCTATACACTAAAAATAAATGATTTGAAAAGGAAATCATGCAAATAATTTTATCATTTCACCAAAATAACGAAATATTTGGGAATTAACTAAGGAGGTAAAAAAAGCTTGTATAATGAAAATTGCAAAACATAGCTGAAAATAAATCAAAGATGACATAAATAAATGAAAATACATCACACATTCATGGATTAGAAGGAAATATTGCTAAAATGATCATACTACCCAAAGTTATCCACAGATTCAATACAATCCCTATCAAATCCCAAGGACTTTTTTTTGCAGAAATAGAAAAACATCATAAAACTTATATGAAATCTCCAGAGATCCCAACTATCTAAAAAAATCATTAAAAACAACAAAATTAGAGGACATTTTCATTCTGATTTCAAAACTTACTGATAAGTTTAAAAGTAAGAAAAACAGTGTGGTACTATTGTAAAGACAGACATAGACAAATGAAGTAGAATAAAGATCTCAGAAATAAACCCTCACTTATATGAACAAATGATTTTGACAAGGTTGCCTAAGACCATTCAAGGGAGAAAGGATAGTCTTTTCAACAAAGCATGCTGTAAAAAACTATATACCTGTTATAGTTAGATGTAGAATGCCCCTGAAGAGCTCATAAATTTGTATTTGGGGATGATAATAGTAATGAGGGTTGTAATCCCATCATTGGTAGCCAGGGCCAGCAGGGTGTGACTAGAGGAGGTGAGCCCCTGGTGGTGTGGCCTTGGGGATTATGTATGGTGTCTAGTCCTCTTGCTTGCTTGCCTGCTTCTGGCCTCCATGATGTGAGGAGCAGAACCTGTGTGTTCTCCCTCTCTCTGTTTCCTGCTGCTATGCTCTAAGATCCAGATGCTGGCCTCATATGGACTTAACCCAGAACTTCCAAGAAACCCATGAGCAAATAAATCTACCTTCATTGTATAGTCAGGTTTTTTAGATTTTAACTGTAAGAATTCTGACTGGGCAATACCCATATCCAAAAAATTACATTAGACTCTACCTAATACTATGCACAAAAGTAAACTCAAAATTGTTCAAAGACTGAAAGAACTAAAACTATAAAATTTTTAGAATAAAACATAGGTCTAAAACTTTATAACACTAAATCTGGCAATGATTTTTGAATAAAACACTAAATACATAGGCAACAACAAGAAAATTACACAAATTAGATTTCATAAAAAGTTTTAAAATGTACATCATGCAACAATATAAACAGTTTAAAAGAGCCTACATATTTCAAGAAAATATTTTTAATTTGTGTATGTATATGTACATATAATACATACATACACACATATATACATACATATATATACATACAATTTATAAAGAACTAAAATTCAATATCAGAAACAAACAAAAAACTACTGGATTCAAAAGTGGGCAGATTATTTTATAAACATTTCTGCAAAGAAGACATAGAAATTGCCAATAAGCACATGAAAACATGGTGAACCATTAGAAAAATGTAAATGAGAGGGAAGCAGTACATTTCAGTCACAGCGACACTTGGAACTCAATGGCCGTGAAGGCAGCATCTTGACAAGAGAAAAAAAGAGGCAAAAATTGAAAAAAGCAACAAAAAATTGAAAGGCAGCAGAAACAGAGCCAGAAGACAGAAGAGAGGGCAACAAAGTACCCTGCATGCCTCCCCTGAGGAATAGCTGTGGTCACAGGAGCTGTAGTGGCGCCATCTTGCCTAACTGGGACTGCTGGCACAGCAGCCTCCAGAGACCCCCAATAAAGTAACCAAGAACTTTATGGGAAGTAAGCAGCTATAGCTCATCGGTATTGTAAGCAGTTGGCACTTGCCTCATGCTCCCCAGAGATCTGAGGGTCCAGACACCTGGCTAGAACCTGCATCAGCCCAACTTGTCCTCCAGAGATCCAGAGTGGCACTAAACAACATTGTAAGTGAAATAGCAGTCTCTGCAGGAGACAGCCCAGGTGAGGACTCGTATGACAAACATTAGACTCCTGGGTCTGAGACTTTGTGGTTCACCCTGGTGAAGTTTGCTGTTAGACACAGCAGAGGCATGGATTAACAGACAGCCCCAAGGGCCAATTGGGAAAAGAGATTTACAGTCCACAGGGCACAGTGCCCTAGTAGAGCCTCTGGAGAGCACCACAGGCTGCCCAATTGTGTTGACTAGGTAGAAGTCAGACCAACCCTATATTACCTTACTACTCTATATTACCTTACTACTCATTCTACTCGATCCTATCCACTACTTCATCCTATTCTTGCATCTACTCCTCCTCCTCATTCAACCTGCACCATTGAATACAACACAACTTGCCCTTGTATATACTAACTGACACCTATAAAGTGAGAGAAAGCTATCAAAAGAAACAAAGATATAAACTTAAGAAATGTGAAATCATGAGACGGAAGAATAACAAAGAAGCAATGAGCTCCCACAATCCCACAATAACAGAACCTGCCAACACAGAATTGCAGAGATTTCCAGAAGGACAATTCAGAATGTTAATAGTAGAAATGATACAGGATTTCCAAAAATAATTTAGAGAGAGCCTGAAAGAAATGAAGGAACAAATAAACAAAGAATATGATACCCTGAACAGGAATCAGAAAGAAGCTCTGAAATAAGTAAAAGATGCAATAATTGAAGTGAAGGCATCAATAGAAACTACAAACAGTAGACTAGACCACATGGAAAAATAAAATCTTACTCTTAGAAGATGACTACTCCAAAAATGAACACATATAATATAATTTAGAAAAAACAATACAACAGCATGAATTGGACATTGAAGAGATCTGGGCCTATTTTAAAAGAGCTAACCTAAGAATAATAGGCATAAAAGAGGGAATAGAAGCCAAAACCAAAGGAATCAATAATCTTTTCAAAGAAGTAATACCAAAAAATTTTCCAAACATAGAAAACAGGTCAACACATAGGTACAGGAAACATATAGAATACCCATTAGACAAGATCAGAGAAAAGGTTCACCATGCCACATAATAATCAAATTGACAAATGTAGAGGCCAAGTAAAGAATCTTAAAGGCAATTAAATAAAAGATCAAGAGACATTAAGAGGCAAACCAATAAGAATCACTACAGACTTCCCAAACCAAGCCATGAAAGCCAGGAGGGCCTGGAGTGGCATATTCCAAACTCTGAAAGCTAACAACTCCAAGCCAAGACTATTCTACCCATAAAAAATATCTCTCAAATTTGATGGGGAAATAAAAAACCTTCCACGATAAACAGAAGATGAAAGAATTTATGTCTTCCAAACCAGCACTAGAGAAAATACTCAGAGATTAATTACAAAAAAGAATTAATAAATGAATGCCAGAACCAGAGAAACAATTATTTACATCAAACAAACAACCAAGCAAAAAAAACCAAAACAACAACAACAAAAAAAAACACTACCTCAAACAGAAGTTACAATTCAAATTTTAGGAATTAAAAATCATCTCTTGGCGGGTGGATTCAAGATGGCATCTGAGTGAAACACCTTCCCCCAGGCGCTGTGATTTCAAATCAAATTTGCCATAAAACACCTTCTTAACAGAAGGAGAAATGCAACAACAACAACAACAAAAAAGCGAAATTTGAACCACAACTAAAGAAGACCCAGAGAGCTGATTAGGGAGAGTAAAGGAGACCGTTCAGTGCCGGGCCATGGAGCCGAGCTGTGGAACCAGGCCGTGGAGCCGGAACCTGGAGCTATGGTGGTTAGCCAGACGCCGGGAGCTACAAACACCGCGGCGGACCAGCGACCAGACCAGGCATGGAGTGAGCACCTCCAGGACTCCACTCATAACCCAGGCGGGGATCCCTGCACCATCCACAGTGACCAGAACATATGGGATGATCAGTGTAAGCTTCCTTGGGACTGCCCCACAAGAGCTGGAACGACTGACTGCACAACAGAACTTGAACCAAAACGGCAGCAAACACAACTTCTTGACGGAAGGAAAGAGGAACAGAGCGGCACAGATCCCACGGAAAACAAGGGAGCCGGTGGCGGGCACCATGAACTGGTGGGCACCACCTTGCGTGCCACCTCCTCCCAGCCAACCTTCTGCAGATATCCAGACTTCCTTTGTCCCCTGTGCCCCCAGCGACCAGAGGTGGAGCAAGAAACAACGGAACTCCGAGCAGCAGAAAACCAGGGAACCGTAAGTTGGATTGCACCCCCTGGGTGTGGGGGCCCATATACAAAGGACAGACTCAGCCACTCCCCTTTCCAGTGATTAGATAGGAACAGAAATGCAGGAAGAACTCAGTGCACATAGGGCATTTGAAAATGCCCGGCATTTAGACAGACTCCCGCCACCAACAAAGGCAGGGTGAGAGACACAGACAGGCCCTGTGAAGAGCTCAGAAGCACAAACTTGCAGTGGGAGAGGCATCAGTTGAACCCCCAGCCTTCACTGACAGAACAAATAGAAATGCCAGAGACACACTAAAAAATGTAAGCTCTGTACTTACGAACTAGCAGGGTTTTTATATTTTGGGGTTTTTTTCTTTTTCATTTTTGTTACTTTGTGTTTGTTTGGTGTTATGTTTTATCTTTTTTTTTACTCTGTTTTCATTTTGTATTGCCTTGATTTCTTTATGTTTGTTTGGATGATTGGTTGCTTTGTTATTTGTTGCTTAGGTTGTTGAATCTCCTCCTTATCCCTTTTACAAGCTTCCCCCCTCCCCTTTATACTCCTCTCCTCAACACTTTACCTCCTCTCTTTTCTTTTTCTCCTGTCTCATATCAAGATCATCTCATACTACCACACTCAAAACTCTATATTGACTACCAGAATCTCCCAACATATCTACTATCTCTAATCTTTACAATATGTCACCTCAACATACTAAACCTCTTATTCTGCTGGACCATACTCTCTACTTTACCCTATTTCTGCATTCATCACTGTGACCTCTCACCCAACCTTTATCACTGAACACAACCTGTCCCTGTATGTACCATCAGACACCTCTAAACCCCCACTTCAGAGATTGAACGAGAAAACCTACAAGAGCATCAAAGATATAAATTTAAGAATAGGGGAACCATGAGAAGGAAAAATAACAAAGAAACAATGAGCTAACACAACCCCTCAATAACAGATCTCACCAACCCAGAATGACAGAGATTATCAGAAGAACAATTCAGAGCTTTAATACTAGAAACAATACGGAGTTTTCAGAAATAATGTAGGGAGAGATGGAAAGAAATAAAGTAACAAATAAACAAAGAATTCAATGACCTGGAAAGGAACCAAAGAGAAGCATTGAAGGAAGTGAAAGATGAAATAACCAAAGTGAAGGCATCAATACAAACTATAAACAGCAGATTAGATCACATGGAAAATAGAATATCACTCTTAGAAGATTACCATATAAAAATGAATCTATAGTACATAATTTAGAAAAAAAATACAACAGTATGAATTGGACATCGAAGAGATCTGGGCCAATTTTAAAAGAGCTAACTTAAGAATAATAGGCATAGAAGAGGGATTAGAAGTTGAAACTTATGGAATAAACAATCTCTTCAAAGAAGTAATATCAGAGAATTTTCCAAACATAGAAAGAGAGAAGTTGACACACAGGTACAGGAAAAATACAGAACTCCTGCAAGACAAGACCAAAGAAGAGGTTCACCATGCCACAAAATAATTAAGTTGACTAATGTAGAGGCTAAGGAGAGAATTTTAAAGGCAACAAAAGTAAAAGGCCAAGTGACATTTAGAGGAAGTCAATTAGAATCACACCAGACCTCCCAAATCAAGTCATGAAAGGCAGGAGAGGCTGGCATAACATATTCCAAACTCTGAAAGAAAATAACTTGCAGCCAAGATTCTCATACTCGGCAAAACTCTCTCTTAAAATTGGCGGGGATATAAAAATCTTCCATGACAAACAGAAACTGAAAGAATTTATGTCTTCCAAACCAGCACTAAAGAAACTACTTAAAGAGATTAACTACAAAGAAAAACTAACGAGTAGATGTCAGAACCAGAGAAACAATAATTTCCAGGAAGCAAACAAATAAGCAAAGAAGAATAAACACCACCGAAAACCGAAGTCAAAACTCAAAATGTTAGGAATTAAAAATCATCTCTCAATAATCACACTGAATATAAATGGTCTCAATTCCCCCCAAAAAAGGCACAAGATGGCAAAATGGATCAAGACCCAGAATCCATCTATATGCTGTCTACAAGAAACACATCTTACAAGAAAAGATTCCCACAAACTAAAGGTGAAGGGCTGGAGTAAGGTAATCCATGCCAATGGAACCCGAAGACAAGCAGGAGTAGCAACCATGATATCAGATAAATTAGACCTCAAGCCTAAGCTTATCAGAAGAGATGAAGCAGGTCATTTTTATTAGTAAAAGGAACAATCAAGCAAGAGGAAATAACAATTATCAACATCTATGCCCCAAATGTAGGTGCAGCCACTTTCATAAAACAAATTCTGTATGATATAAAGACACACATAGATCCCAATACACTAATACTAGGGGACTTCAATATTCCTCTTACATCTCTAGATCATTCTTCTAAACAAAAGGTCAGTAGAGACACCTCAGACCTAAAGAATACCATAAACCAAATGGACCTATTAGACACATATAGACTCTTTCACCCAACTACAGCTGAATTCACATTTTTCTCAGCTGTACACGGAACCTTCTCCAAAATAGACCACATTCTGAGCCACAAAGCGAGCACTGGCAAATACAAAAAACATAATATAATTCCCTGCATCTTTTAGACCACAATGGAGTGAAACTAGAAATAAACTCCAAGAAGACCCAAAGTAACCGTGTAAGCACATGAAGACTAAACACCACATTGCTGAATGAAGATTGGGTCATAGAAGAAGTAAGGGGAGAAATTAAAAACTTCCTAGAAACCAATGAAAATAAAGACACAACATATTAAAACCTCTGGGATACCTTGAAGGCAGTACTAAGAGGAAAATTTATAGCACTGAGTGCCCATATAGGAAGAACAGAAAATCACCAAATAAACAACCTAATGACACAGCTCAAAGCCCTTGAAAAACAAGAACAGTCTAACCCCAAATCCAGTAGAAGTCAGGAAATCATGAAAATCAGAATAGAAATTAATGAAGTACAGAATAAAAAATACAGAAAATCAACAAAACCAAAAGCTGATTTCTTGAAAAAATAAACAAGATACATAAATCATTGGCCAACCTAACGAAAAGAAAGAGAGAATCAACCCAAATTACCAAAATAAGAGATGAAAAAGGTGATATTACCACCGATAGTATGGAAATACAGAGGATCATCAGAAACTATTTCGAAAAACTATACTCCAACAAAATGGAAAATCTAGAAGAAATTGACAAATTTCTAGATACATATAACCTCCCTAAATTGAGTCAAGGAGATATAGAGAACTTAAACCAAACAATAGCAATCAAGGAGATAGAAACAGCAATAAAGAGTCTACCATCAAACAAAAGCCCAGGGCCAGATGGTTTTTCAAGTGAATTCTATAGAACATTTATAGAAGAGCTAATCCCAATACTCCTCAAGCTATTCCGTGAAATAGAAAGAAACGGGACCCTCCCAAACACATTCTATGAAGCCAACATCACATTAATACCAAAGCCAAATAAAGACAGCTCAAGAAAAGAAAACTATAGGCCTATATCACTGATGAACTTAGATGCAAAACTGCTAAACAAAATACTAGCAATGCACATTCAAAACCACATGAAGAAAATTATACACCATGACCAAGTTGGGTTCAACCCAGGGATGCAAGGCTGGTTCAACATACGAAAAACAATCCATGAAATTCACCACATAAACAGAATCAAAGACAAAAATCACGTGAGCATCTCAATTGATGCTGAAAAAGCATTTGACAAGATCCAACACCCATTCATGCTAAAAGCACTTCAGAGAACTGGAATAGAAGGAACATAGCTCAACATCATAAATGCAATATACAATAGGCCCACAGCCAAGGTCATATTAAATGGAGAGAAACTGCAGGAGTTCTCACTAAAAACAGGAGCAAGACAAGGATGTCCATCACCTCTTCTATTCAATATAGTACTTGAGACTCTAGCCAGAGATATAAGGCAAGAGAAGGAAATCAAAGGGGTAAAAATAGGGAAAGAAGAACTAAAACTATCCCTTTTTGCAGACGACATGATACTATACTTGGAAGACCCAACAAACTCAACCAGAAAACTTATAGAACTGATCAACAAATTCAGCAAAGTGTCTGGATACAAAATCAGTCGTAAAAAATCAGAAGCTTTTCTGTATGCCAACCATAAATCCACCAAAAAAGAAATCCAGTAAACAATTCCACTCACAATAGCACCCCGAAAAATAAAATACTTAAGGATAAACCTAACCAAGGAGGTAAAAGACCTCTATAAGGAAAACTATAAAAAGTTGAAGAAAAGCTGGGCGTGGTGGCGCACGCTTGTAATCCCAGCATTCGGGAGGCTAAGACCAGAGGATCCGGGTTCGAGGCCAGCCTCAACTACCTAGTGAGGCACTCCACAACTTAGTGAGACTCGGTTTCAAAAATAAAGAATAAAAAATAGGGCTTGGGGGTATACCTCGGAGGTAGAACGCCCCTGAGTTCCATCTCCAGTACCGCAAAAAAAAAAAAAAAAAA
>PVLC010005902.1:0-59928 GCA_004027655.1 Graphiurus murinus | reverse complement strand
TCGATAAACAAAAAGCCCAGCATAGCTAAAGTAGTTCTTAGCAATAAAAACCATGCAGGAGATATCACAATACCTGATTTCAAACTCTGCTACATAGCCACAGTAATAAAAACAGCATGGTATTGGCACAAAAACAGACACATAGACCAACGGAGCAGAATAGAAGACTCAGAAACAGACCCACAGGCTTACAGCCAACTGATTTTTGACAAAGGAGCCAAAAATATACACTGGAAAAAAGATAGCCTCTTTAACAAATGGTGTTGGCAAAACTGGTTAACCATATGCAGGAAAATGGAAATAAACCCCACTTTCTCACCCTGCACAAGAGTTAACTCAAGGTGGATCAAAGACCTGGAAGTCAGGCCAGAGACCTTACAGCTACTTGAAGAGGGCATAGGACCAACACTTCAACACATAGGCACAGGTAAAAAGTTTCTCAACAAGACCCCAAAAGCACAAGCAACTCAAAGGAAGATCAATACATGGGATTGCATTAAACTGAAGAGCTTCTGTGCTGCAAAGGAAACTATCAAGAACCTCAACAGAGAGCCTACAGAGTGGGAGAAGATTTTTGCCAGTTACTCTTCGGATAGAAGTCTAATATCTAGGATATACAAAGATCTCAAGAAAATCACAGCTAAGAAAACAAATGAATGAGAATGACCCTACCATATGATCCAGCCCAATAAAAATGGGCAAAGGATCTAAATAGACACTTCACAAAAGAAGAAATACAAATGGCCAAAAAATGTATGAGGAAATGTTCCACATCATTAGCAATCAGAGAGATGCAAATAAAAACTACCTTGAGATTTCACCTAACTCCAATCAGAATGGCAATCATAAAAAACACGAACAACAACAACTGCTGGCGAGGGTGTGGAGAAGTGGGAATCCTAATACATTGTTGATGGGATTGCAAACTTGTGCAACCACTTTGGAAAACAGTATGGAGGATCCTCAGATGAATGAGAATGATCCTACCATATGATCCAGCAATACCACTTCTGGGTATCTACCCAAAAGAATAGAAACCAAACTATCAGACTGATGCATATGTATATGTTTATAGCTGCACAATTCACAATAGCCAAACTATGGAAGCAGCCAAGATGTCCATTGACAGATGAATGGATTACAAAACTATGGGATATGTACACAATGGAATTTTACTCAGCCATAAAGAAGAACAAAATCATGTTATTTGCAGGCAAATGGATGCAACTGGAAAACATTATGTTAAGTGAGATTAGCCAGTCACAAAGAGTAAAGAAGCATATGTTCTCCCTAATATGTGAATGCTCAGGAGAAGATGGGGCATAAGAGTGTCTCCAGATGAAAAAGGAGAAACTCTCGATAAGCAAAGAAGTTGATTTAACCAAAGGGGATGGGTGGGGGGATACCCTAATGCGTACAATGTACTTACACAATTATATCAAGGTCACTCATTAAACTGAACTTGAGAGGGAGGACGAGGGAGTGGGGTGGGAATTGGGGAAGGGGTCAAATGAGAAATGTGTGCACATATGTTGTTATCAATTTGTACCTAAAAAAGATGTATGCTTACAATGCACGAATTATTATAATAAAAAAATCATCTCTCAATAATCATGCTGAATATAAATGGTTTCAACTTCCTAATAAAATAAGGTGGCAAATGGATTTAAAATCTTAATCCATCTATATGCTGCCTTCAAGAAACACGTCTTACAAGTAAAGAAACTCACAAACTAAAGGTGAAGGGCTGGAACAAGGTAATCCATGCCAATGAACTCAAAGACAAGCAGGAGTGGCAACTATGATATCAGAAAAATTATACTTCAAATCTAAACCTATCAGGTCATTTTTTACTGGTAAAAGGAACAATCCAGGAAGAGGATATAACAATAGTCAACATTTATGTCCCAAACACAGGTATGACCACTTTCATAAAACAAACTCTTCCTGACATTAAGCCACACATAGATCCTAATACAATAATATCGGGAGACATCAACACTCCTCTTGCACAACTAGACCAATCTTCTAAATAAGAGGCCAGTAAAGATGCCTCAGACCTAAAGAACACCATAATCCAAATGGATTTATTAGACACACAATATTCCACCCAAATACAAGTGAATTCACATACTGGCCCATAAAGTGAGCACCAGCAAATTAAAAAAATGTGACATAATCCCCATTGTCTTTTCAGACAACAGTGGAATAAAACTAGAAATCAACTATAAAACCCAGAGAAACCACATAAACACATGGAAACTGAACATAACACTACTGAATGAGGAATGTGTCATAGAAGAAATAAGGGGATAAATTAAGAAATTCCTAGAAGCAAAAAAAATAGCGACACAGCATATCAAAATATTTGAGACACCTTGAAGCCAGTATTAAGAGGAAAATTCATAGTACTGAGTGTTCACATAAGAAGAACAGAAAATCACCCAATAAATAACCTTACTAATGACACACTTCAAAGCCATTGAAAAACAGGAACAGTCTAACCTCAAAGCCAGCAGAAGACAGGAAATTATTAAAATCAGAACAGAAATCAATGAAGTAGAGAATAAAAATACAAAAAGTCAACAAAACCAGAAACTCGTTTCTTGAAAAAATAAACAAGATAGATAAACCACTAGTCAACCGAACCAAAAAAAGAGAATTAATCCAAATTACTAAAATAAGAAATAAAAAGGTAATATTACCACCAACAGCATGGAAATCCAGAGGATTATCAGAAACTACTTTTGAAACTATACACCAACAATATGGAAAACCTAGAAGAAATTGACAAATTTCTAGACACATACAACATTCCTAAATTGAATCAAGAAGATATAGAAAATTTAAGCTTACCAATAGCAATCAAAGAAAATGAAGCAGCAATAAAGACCCTACCATAAAAAAAAAAAACCCAGGGCCAGATGGTTTCCCAAGTGAATTTTATAAAACCTTTATAGAAGAGTTAATCTCAATACTCTTCAAACTATTCCATGAAATAGAAAGAAACAAGCCTCTCCCCAAATACATTCTATTAAGCCAACATCACATTAATACTCAAACAAAATAAAGACAGCTAAAAAAAAGAAGACTACAGGCCTATATCGTTGGTGAACTTAGATGCAAAACTGCTTAAGAAAATACTAGCAATGTGCATTCAAATCCACTTCAAGAAAATTATACACCATGATACCATGACCAAGTTGGGTTCATTCCAAGAATGCAAGGCTGGTTCAACATACAAAAAAAATGCATGTAATTCATCACATAAGCAGGACTAAAGATAAAAATCACATGATCCTTTTAATAGATGCTGAAAAATCATTTGACAAAATCCAACACCCATTCATGCTAAAAGCATTGCAGAGAATCGGAATAGAAGGAACATACCTCAACATCATGAAGGCAATATACAATAGCCCCACAGCCAACATCATATTAAATGGGGAAAAACTGTGAGTTCCCACTAAAAACAAGGATGTCCACTATCACAACTCTTTTTCAATATAGTACTTGAGACTCTAGGCAGAACAATAAGGCAAGAGAAGGAAATCAAAGGAGTACAAATAGTAAAAGAAGAACTAAAACTATCTCTATTTGCAGATGACATGATTTTATACTTAGAAGACCCAACAAACTCAACCAAAATGCTTATAAAACTGATCAACAAATTCAGCAAAGAGTCTGGATATAAAATCAATATTTTAAAAAATCAGATGCTTTCCTGTATGCCAACCATAAATCCAAAATCTAGAAAGCACTTCCACTCATAATATCCCACCCCCAAAATAAAATACTTAGGAATAAACCTAATCAAGGAGGTAAAAGATATCTACAAGGAAAATTATAAAACATTGAAAAAAGAAATAGAAGACCTTAGAAGATGGTTATAACTTCCATGCTCTTGGATAGGCAGGATAAATATCAAAATGGCCATTTTTCCAAAGGTGATCTATAGATTCAATGCAATTACCAAAGTTCATTCTTCATAGACATAGAAAAAATTGTCCTTAAATTCATTTGGAACAAAAAAAAATCCAGAATAGCCAAAGTAGTTCTCAGCAATATGAATCATGCAGAAAGCATGATAATACCTGACTTCAAACTACACTATAAAGCCACAGTAATAAAAACATCATGGTATTGGCACAAAGACATATATATAAACCAATGGAGCAGAATAGAAGACTCAGAAACAAATCCACACACTTAAAGCCATTTTATTTTTGACAAAGGGGCCAAAATCACACATTGGAAAAATGATATCCTCTTTCAAAAAATGGTGTTGGTAAAACTGGTTAACCATATGCAGAAAAAAATGGAAATAAATCCCACTTTCTCACCCTGCACAAGAGTCATTTCAAGATAGATCAAAGACTTAGAAGTCAGGCCAGAGACCTTGCAGCTACTTGAAGAGGGCATAGGTCCAACACTTCAACACATTAGGCACAGGTAAAAATTTTCTCAGCAACATCCCAAAGGCACAAGAAATTGAAAGGAGAATAAATATGTGGGATTGCATTAAAATAAAGAGCTTCTGTGCAGCAAAATAAACTATCAAGAACCTCAACAGAGAGCCAACAGAATGGGAAAAAAATTTTTCCAACTATTCCTCTAATAGAAGACTAATATCCAAAATATGCCGATAACTCAAGAAATTCACTGCTAAGAAAACAAATAACCCGATCAAAAAAAATGGGAAAGTGAAATAAATAGACACTTCAAAAAAGAATAAATACAAATGGCCAATAAATGTATGAGGAAATGTTCAACATCAGAGAGATGCAAATCAAAACTTCCCTGAAATTTCACCTAACCCCAATTATAATAGCCATCATTAAAAATACAAACAAAAACAAATATTGGCAAGGGTGTGGAGAAGTGGGAACTCTAATACATTGCTGGTGGGATTGCAAATTAGTGAAACTACTTTGGAAAACTGTGTGGAGGGTCCTCAGAAGAATGAGAATGAACCTACCATATAGCCTAGCAATACCACTTCTGGGTATCTACCCAAAAGAATGGAAAACAAGCTATCAGACTAAATGCATGCATATCTATGTTTATAGCAGCATAATTCACAACTGCCAAACTATGACACCTGCCAAGATGTCCATCAACAGATGGATTACAAAACTGTGAGATGTGTACACAATGTAATTTTACTTAGCCATAAAGAAGAACAAAATTATGTCATTTGAAGGGAAATGGCTGGAACTGGAGAAGATTATGCTAAGTGAGATTAGCTAGTCACAAAATGTGAAAAGTCAGCTGTTCTCCCTAATATGCAAAAGCTAGGGATAAAATGGAACATAAGAGGGACTCCAGACACAGAAGGAAAAACCTTTGGTAAGTAAAGAAAGTGACCTAACTGAGGGAGATGGAAGGAGGGGAGAGAGAAGCACCCTTATGCGGATGAGGTACATTCACAAACATATCAAAATCAGTCACTAAGCCAAACAAGAGAAGGAGGGAGGAGGGAGAGAATGTGGTAGGAATTGTGGAAGGACTAAATGAGGATGTGTGCATGTATGTCTCTACTAGCTTTTACCTCATTAAGATGTATGATTACAATGCACCAATACATTAAAAAAAAAGAAAAACGTAATTCAAAACTATAATGAGATACTAGTTTACATCAATTAGGATGGCTACTGTTACAAATGAACAGTAAGTGTTCATTTACAAATAAGTGTTGGTGAGAATGTACAGAAATTGGAATCTGTGCTGTTGATAATAGTGTAAAATTGTACAATGTAGAAAACAGCATGGCAGTTCTTCAGTAAATTAAAAAGATAATTGCCATATGATCCAGCTATTCTAGAAAGCAGGATCTTAAAAACATTTTTCACTCCCATGTTCATAGCAGCATTTTTCACAACAGCTAAAACATGGAAGCAACCCAAGTGTCTATTGATAGATGAATGGATAGAACAAATGTGATATATTCATACAATGGAATATTATTCAGCTTTAAAAAGGAAGGAAATGCTTCAATATATTGAAACATGGATAAACCTTGAGGACATTATACAGAGTGAAATAAGTCAGTCATAAAAATACAAATGATGTATGATTTTATTTGTGTGAAGTACCCAGAGTAGTAACAATCATGGGTATAAAAAGTAGAATGGTAGCTTTCAGGAGTTTAGAAGGAGGGGGAAAATGGCAGTTATTGTTTAAAGAGAATAGAATTTCAGTTTTACACTTTGAAAATAGTTATGGAGGTTTTAATGGTGATGGCTGCATAAAATCATAAATGTATTTGAATACTGATGAAGTATACAGTTAACAATGGTTAAGATGAAAACTTTGTTCTGTATATTTTACACAATAAAAAATGTTGGAGAAAAAATAGAACAACACACTAATAACCAGGATATCGGCACCACTTAGCACTTGACCCATGGCAAGCAATGTTCTAAGTTCTCTCCATGTTATTCATTCCTATGTGAAAAATATGATCCAGTGATTTGCCCAATTCAGTATTTCTTAAACTTCACCTGAGGATCTTGTTAAGATGCACATTCAAATATGGTAAGTATTAGATGGGTCCTGAAATTCTACATGGGATGCTGAAGATGCTGGTTCACTTTGAAGAGCCAGGGCCTAATGTTCCACCTCTAGTAAGTGAAGACCAAGATTCATACTCTGATCCTTAGAGAAGGAGTCCAGTCTTCTTTCTATTCCACTGTTGTTATCTCCAGAGACTTTCTCTCCTGCTGCAATTTGATAGATGGCAACTCAGCAGTTAATTACAGGCTTCCAGTTTCAGAGTGTGGCACTGCACAGTGGAAAACAGAAAGCACCCTTTCTTGCAGTCAACTCTGTACTCCTCTAGTAGCCCTGGATATGAGTAGTTATCTAACCCCCAGAAGATTTGACCACAGACACACAAGATTCAGGATTCAGCTTTTAATAAATAATGTGTTGAGACTGATGAGCCAGTTGTAGGCCTCAGTGTGATCCCTCAGAGGAGAAAGAGGAAGGGAAGGAAGAATCATAAAAACTTAGGAAAGAGAACGAATGGACAGTGGAAGAGGGTGGAGTTTGGAGGGGGGAAAGGTCCAAATTCCTTCTATAGTTCACTTGGGAATGATTGCTGTAACAAGGAAATCACCAGAGTGTTGCTAATGCTCCCTGGTTGGGAGCAAACCATAGCTGTTCAGGTGGACTCCTGAGTAGTGCCCCTGTCAAAGCAGCCTGTTGATTATTTATTTGTATCACGGTTTCCTCATTTTGCTAGCCTGGCTGTCTCAGTCAACATGCTGACTGACTGTCCAGACGAGGGCAATCTCTGATGATGATGGATTTCTGAGTTAGCTTCTTTCTCTTCCTTTTTGTGCTACACACTCCTAAATCAGCATACTGTAGGACTGTGCATGACTCTCCTGCTTTTGGAATAGCCAAGGGCTAGTGAGAGGCTCATGTCAGCAGGACAGGGCCCATTGGAGTTGCACACAGGGCCCCTTTATGCTTACAGAATTCAGTTTAAAAGGATATGCTGAGCCGGGCGTGATGGTGCACGCTTGTAATCCCAGCACTTGGGGAGGCTGAAACTGGAGGATTTGGGTTCTTGGCCAGCCTCAGCTACCTAGTGAGGCACTCCACAACTTAGTGAGACCCTGTTTCAAAATAAAGAATAAAAAATAGGGCTGGGGGTGTATCTTGGAGGTAGAATGCCCTTGAGTTCAATCCCCAGTACTGCAAATAAATAAAAAAATAAAAGGATATGCTGGATTATACTGGCATAGACTCTTTTTTATTTACTTTTGAAATAATATATAAGCCAGGCATAGTGTTGCAGGCCTGTAATCCTAGTACTTGGGAGGCTGAGATTGGAGGATTGTAGGTTTGAGGCCAGCTTCAGCAACTTAGCAAGACTCTGTCTTAAAACAAATTAAAAGGGCTGGAGGTATAACTCAGACGTAGAATGTCCCTGGGTGCAATCCCCAGTACCAAGAAAAAAAAAAGATACATAACTTGCATACATATAAAAAATAAATGTGAAATGTACAGTTTGAATGTTTACATGTGTATGCATGTATACATATTTGTGTATGTATATATCCCGCTATAGGTTTTTGAAATTCTATCAATTCCTATACACATAATATGTCCAATGCTCACAGCATAGTAGATATTAATGGGCATCACGTTCAAGGTAATTAACTTAATTTCACTTGTTATTGTCTTATCACTGCTAAAGTACCTCCCTACAAGTGATCTTTTCAGGAGGTGCCCTTTATGTGCTTAATAAAGAGTCTTGCTGTGTTAGTCAGTTTTTTGTTACTGTAACAAAACACCTAAGATAATCAACTTATAAAGAGGAAAGAATTATTTTGCTCATGGTTTTTGAGGTTTCAGTCCAGGACAAATTGGTCTGGTTTCGTGGGCCCGTTGTGGCCCATCATGGTGGGGAGCACATGCAAGAGCAACCTGTTCACCTCATGGCTGGGCCATGAAAGAGAAAGAAGAGATAAGGGTCCCATGAACTCCTTTGAGGACACAAATCCAATGACCTAAAACCTCTAACTAAGCCCCACCCCTTAAAGGCTCCACCACCTCCCAATAGTGCCAATGTCTGGGTACCAAGCCTTTAATACATGGGTTTTGGGGGGACATTCTAGACCTAAACCACAACACTCTCTCACTGCCTCAGCCACTCGATTTCCACATTATTGGCTGTATAACAAACTAACTCAAAGGCCTCCATGACATTCAACAGTAATATTTATTTTCCATGGAACTGGAGGGTTGTGTAAGCATTGGATGATCTAGGCTGGATTCAGAAGGATAGTTCTGTTAGCCTTGGTGAGGATTCTGACACTTTTGATCTGAAGATTCTAGATATCTAAGCTGAATTTAGCCAGGGTGACTTTACTCTACTCCTTGTACCTCTCATCTTTGTGAAACCAATCGCTAGCCCAGCGATGTCTTCCTCACAGCAATGACAAAAGGATCAGAAAGGAAGCTGGGCACAGCATCACTTTTGCCTCATTCTATTGGCCAAAACAATCACATGGTTGAACACATAATGAAGGAGAGGTACACAGTGCCTCTTGATTGCAAAAGGTGCAGATATAAAGAAAGAAGAAAAATTGTGGTTATTAATATCATGTGCCTCTCTTGCTAAGAAATGCTTCTCTCCATCTTTTGTCAGGCACCAGAATCTTTGATGAGGTGCCATTGCTACTCCACACCATGGCCAGATCCTTGGCAGAGGCACTGGTCACAGCAAGATCCAAGCTGTGGGGAAGAAAGAGCATTAGTGCTCCCCTATTTGCTATAATTTGAGCAGTAGATGCTTATAGCCTAGAGGTGTTTAGAAACCTTAAATCAAACTTTTTTTTACTTTTTGTTACTCTCTCCCTAGGAATCCTTAGAGAAGAAATTGCAATGCTCTTCAGTGACACCTACTACATGTATGAAGAATTACTGCTTTCCTCCAAGCATGTGGTCAAGCTGGGACCATTTTCCTTTCTTTCTAAGAGGACTTCAGGAAATCCCAGGGAGATTATACAAAGTTTCCTAACTTCATTAACAGATGTTCAGCCAACTCAGACTTAAATAATATACATTTACTTCTCATAATTGCCATTCAGTTAATGACTTTTTATTTCAGCAACTTTTAGAAAGTTGTATCACTTTATTTGAGCCAGGCGTGGTGACACATGCCTATAATTCTAGTACTTGGGAATCTGAAACAAGAGGATCACAGGTTTGAGGTCAGACTTGTCAACTTAGCAAGACCATGTTTCAAAATAAAAAAGAGTTGAAGGTGTAGCTCAGAGGCAGAATTCTCCTGGGTTCAATCCCCAGTGCCCCCCTCAAAGTTATATCACTTTTAAAACAGCTGTTTTTTAAAAATTATTATCCTTTATCTTATTTTGGTATAATAGTTTTCTCACACCAAATAAATACACTTCAAGAAATGATATTTTCACATTACAGTTACAAGCAAAGACATGCTTAGTAAAATGAGTTGACATATCAGTTATAAGTCGGAATATTTCATAAAGCACAAATTTGTATTGCATGTGATATTAGTCTGAACCCAAAATGTTTTGCCTTGCACATGTAGGCTTAGAAAAAGTATGAAGCATCTTTGTCTACAACTTTACCCTGTTGTTTATGTGTGTTACTTTCATGTTTCCAAATCACTCCATTGCTTGGTCTTTCTTTAGCCCCAGAGGTATTTTTCTATGTTATAACTTTGTTTTTAAGGCACTTTGAGTGAAATATAACCATGAGACCCAATAGTTTGAAAATGTGGTGAAGAAAATGATAAATAAATGCAACTTCCAAATTATGACTCCCTCATACCTCTTCTTCATCTCCCATCACTACAATTAGATATTCTTTTCTTCCTTTGGCAAGAACATAAGCCTTCATGACATGATATTTCATGTATAAATTATATTTATTTAATACTTTCAACTTATTTTATCATTTGTGTAAACTTGTTTTTATTATCTAATACATTATTTCCTTATGTATATTGCTTCTGTGTGTTGAGTTCAGATGGAATGCACCATAATTTTCTTCATTAAAATAAATGGAACTTTTGGTTTCAGACAAAATGGAGTAAACACATTTTGCCTTATTCTTAACAATCCTGAAAAAGTTATAGAATAACATATCAGAAGATATTGAAAATCATAGAAAAAAAAGTAGTCTGTGAAACTTGGGATCTGAGGAATGAACCTTTTTTGTTTGTGTGGTACTGGGAATTGAACCCAGAGGCATCCTCTGAGCTACACCTCCAGCCCTATTTTATTGTTTATTTTTAAATGGGGTCTCTCTATGTTGCTGAGGGCCTCACTAAGTTGCTAAGACTGGCCTTGAACCTGTAATCCTCCTGTCTCAGCCTCTCAAATACTGTAATTACAGGCATGAGCCACGATGACCAGCTCGGGAATGAAACTTTACCTTCTATATATCTTGGTATTGGTACCACAGAAACTCATGAGCCAAAAACATCAAACACAGAAAAATCAAATCAAAACAAAGTAATAAAATAATCTAAATCTTTTCTCTCTACACAAAAAAAACTAGGAAAAGTGGAAAGTCTCACAGGACAAAGCCCTACTGGCAGCAAAGGCCCTCCTTTGTTTTAACAACCCCTCAAACATATGTACTTCTTGACTCTACTGTGCATAGCAGTCAATGATAGGACTGTATGAAGAGAGTTATGACAACTATGCCAGTTTTGCAGTAACTAGGCAGCCCTTCTGCCTCCTGACAGGAGGGGATCAACAGAGCCTGTGTTTGTTAGCAAGGCCCTGAATTCCACCCTGCCCCAAGAATTATCAGATTGTCCCTTCTCCTCCTCTCCTCTTGATCAGAGGACATCTTCAGAAGCCAAATATATGAGCAGAACCCTGTCTAGCATCATGGGCTGAAATTAATGAATAACAAGATGTAAATAAGAACCAGAGATAGATTATGCAAATTGTCCAGAATAAAATTGAAAATCACCCATCACATCAATAATTATGAAAAGTTTAAATTAGAATGATAAAAGAGGATGAACAGATGCTAACACCAAGATGACACAGATGTTGGAATTATCTGACAGCAATTTTAATATAACCATCATAAATACTATGATGAATAATTACAAATATTTTGAAACAAATTAAAAATAAGACATCTCAGCAGAGAAATGGAGGACATAAAGAATTGAATAGAATTTCTAGAGCTGAAAGAATAATTGAAAAAAATTTAAAGTTCACCAAAGGAATTTAATAGAAGAATGGAAATTACAGATGAATGAATTAGTGAACAGAAAGCTAGTGAAATAGAAAATACAGTCTAAACAATAGCAAAAACAGATTTAAAAAAAACAGACTCTTAGGGACCTGTAGCACTATAACAAAAATATCTAATAGTTGCAACATCAGAGCCACAGAAGGACAGAAGAAAGAGTATTAGATGGAATATTCAAAGAAATAATGGTTGAAAAGATCCTGAAACTGGCTAAAAAGATATAACTAAAGACAAAAAATAATCTCAAAAGTAACTAGCCAGAAATAACACAATATCTACTTGGAAAAAAACAATTCATGACAGCATTTTTCTAATCAGAAATTTTAATATTAGCATCTATTCATATTCCTTTATCAGAATATGACACAATATTGTCCATTTACTGAAATAATTGCACACAATTCTACATCCAGAGAAATCGGACTTCAGGAATGAAGGTACAATAGTCTTTCTCAGAGAAAAACCAAGAAAATTTGTTGTTAGCAGACATGTCCTAAAAGAATATCTAAAGAAGGTTTTTCAGATAGAAAGAAGTGATAACAGAAGGAAACTTGGAACATTGCAAATAAATAGAGAAGAATAGAATGGAGAAATATTTGGGTAAATAGGTTATATTATCCTTTTCTGCCTGAGTCTTTGACACTATGTTAGAAGGCTAAAAGCAGGATGCTAAGTTTGTCTTATATGTCTCAAGATAAATAGGGGAAATTATTTAAGAAAACTAAATTATAAAGGAGGAAAAATAAAGAGAACAAAATGGATAAAGTTCCCACATTTAACTTGAAATGGCAAAATATTGATACTAGTAAACTGTGACAAGTTGCATATGTACACTGTAATCCTTTGAGTAACCACTAAAACACTCTGAAGAGATATACTCTCAACCCCTACCTACAAAGAAAAATGCATTACTAAGAAACATTCCAGTAATACAGAAGAAGACAGGGTGAGAGAAACAAAGAAACAAAACCAAAACAATCCAAAATTATGTAACAAGGTATTAGACTTAAGTATTAATATATCCATAATTTTTCAAACATGACTGGTATGTGTACACCAATTATACATAAATGCAACTCATTTTTGTATGTTGATTTTGTATCTTACAACTTTACTAAATTCATTTATTCGTTCTAATGGTTTTTTGGTGGAGTCTTCAGTATTTCGTATATATTATATCATGTCATCTCTAAACATAAAGTTTTACTTTTTCCCTTCTGATTTGGATGCCTTTTATTTCCTTGTCTTGCCTAATTGCTCTGGCAAGAACATCCAGTACTATGTTGAACAAAAGTGGCAAGAGTAGGGATCTTTGCCTTGTTCCAGATCTTAGAGAAGAAGCTTTCATCTTTTTATCATTGAGTTTGATTCTAGCTGTGGGTTTGTCATATATGTCATACATTATGTTGAGGGACATTGAACATTTCTTCTATATCTAATTTATTGAGAGGTTTTCATCGCAAAAAGATATTGAATTTGAACAAATGCTTTTTTTTGCATCTACCGAGTTGATCATGTGATTTTTATATTTCATTTTGTTAATGTAGTGTATCACATTTATAGATTTGCATAAATTGAATCATCTTTACATCCCAGGGGTAAATCTCACTTGATCATGGTGTATGATACTTTTAATATGCTTTTGAATTCAGTTTGCTAGTATTTTTGTTGTAGGTTTTTGCATCTATATTCCTTAGGAATACTGGCCTATAATTTTCTTTTCTTGTAGTCTGGCTTTGGTATCACTCCACATCTTTTGATTTGATAATTTAGTTCATTTAGCCTTGAAGTAACTATTGATAAGAAAGCACTTACTATCACCATGCTGTTAATTGTTTATCATGTGTCTTATGGTTATTTTGGCCCTCTTTTCCTCCCTTGTTGCCTTTTTTCATATTTTGTGGATTTTATGAGTGACATGATTTGATTCCTTTATCATTTTCTTTTGTGCATTTTTCTATTGGTAATTTTGTGGTTACCATGGGGACTATATAAAACATCATATAGTTATACTAATCTATTTTTAACTGATAACAATTTAACTCAATCACACAGAAAAACTCTACTCCTTTATATCTCCCCTCCCCTACTTTGTGTTATCAATGTTATAAATTATATCTTTTTATATTTTGTAGGCATTAGCAAAGTTCATATTATAGTTATTTTCTTATGCTCTTATCTTTTAAATTATATACCTGAATTACATGATCTATGCACAAAATCACAGTATCAGAGAATTCTGTATTTGTCTAAATATTTACCTTTACTAGAGAAACTTATATTTTCATATGCTTTTATGTTGCTCTCTAATGTCCTCTCATTCCAATTCAAATGACTCCCTTTAAAAAAATTCGTAAGGAAGGTCTAGTGATGATGAATTCTCTCTCAACTTGCATCTGGGAAGATCTTTTTTTTTTGAAGGAAAGCTTTGCTGAATATAGTATTCTTGGTTGGCAAGTTTTTCTTTCATCATGTTGAATGTACAATCCCACTCCCTTATGGCCTATGTTTTTCCTGAGAAACATACTGATATGATTATGAGTGCTCTTTTGTGCAGGAAGAGTTGCTTTTCTTTTGCTACTTTCAGGATTCTTCCTTTCTTTGATTCTCAAAAGCTTGATATCTCTTGATGTGGGTATTTTGGTGTGCATTATATCAGAGTCCTTTGAACTTGTTGAATTTGTATATCCATTTCCTTTCTCAGATTTGAGAAGGTTTTGTCTTTGATATCTTTGAATCAATTCTCTATATTTCTCTTTCTCTTTCTGGGACTCTCATATTGCATATATTGGTTTGCCTGATGATGTCCTGTAAGTCCCTTGGGCTTTCTTACTTTTTAAAATTCTCTTTTCTTTCTATTTCTCTGACTTGACAATTTTTAATAACCTGTCTTTGAGTTTGCTCTTCTGCTTGATCCAAGTTTGCACTTACCTATACTGTACTTTTAAATTAATAATTGTATGATTCAGTTTCAAAAGTTCAGTTTGTTTTTCTATAGTTTCTATCTCTTTTTATGTTCTAATTTTGTTCATACATTGTTTCCTTGATTTCATTTAGGTGTGTATATTTTCTCATAGTGGCTAGAGTTTCTTTAGGCAGATTCTTTTGAAATCTTTGTAAGTAATTCATAAATCTCTCTTTGGGGTAAATTTCTGTGAATTTAGTTTGTTCCTTCGATCGGGCAATGTTTCACCATTTCTTCATGTGCCTTGTTATTTTTTGTTGTGATTTGTGCATTTGATTTGTACCTTTCCTAATCTTTGTGGACTGACTCTATACAGGGGAAAACTTTCACCAATCAACCCTGTTAGAGATTCTGTTAGCCTCTCAAACCTTTTATGGGAATGCATATTCTCTGGGTCTGTGCATGTAATTTAATAATTAAAGAAGATTGTCAGTTTCTTTGTCAGGGGCTCATTCTCTCATTCATATTCTCTGTCTCTCTTTCTCTCTCTCTCTCTCTCTCTCTCTCTCTCTCTCTCTCTCTCTCTCTCTCTCTCTCTCTCTCTCTCTCTCTCTCTCTCTCTCTCTCTCTCTCTCTCTCTCTCTCTCTCTCTCTCCTCTGCTGTGGTGATGCACATTCTCTGGTGTTAAACCAAACTGCTGAGGTTTCTTTTGTCCTCTATGGCCCCCAGACATTAAGAGTATATGAGTTTTCCATCAGCACTCTGCATCAGGCTAGTCCCTTGGCAATCCCCTAAGAACATGGAATGTTAGATATACACTGCACTCCTCTTTCTGTCCAGGAGAAGCCATTAGCTGGGTACTTTCTTCTGATCACATGAAGCTATACCAAATTTGTCTATGATACTACAAATTTGCTAGTGCTGCAATAAGCCATTGAGCTCTCTTTTGTTCTCAACAGCCCCCAGGCATCCAAAGTATGTCACTACACTTTGAGTCAGATGAGATATACCACTCCTTTGGGAAGTCCCTCCCTCTAAAACACCAGAACATTTGACATATGTGCCACTCTACTCTTTCCCTCCCAAAGGCAAAGCCATGAATTGGACTTTTTCTCTCAATGCTGCTAAGCTGTTCCAGCTTGGGGGAGGGCCTGATGCTATCAAATAAAGCAGAATCTCATACCATTTCAATGCAGTTGTTCTCGGATTTAAGCTTGCCAGTAATACCAGGGATACTGTAGCTTCCTAACTTGTTTCTTGAGTCTTACAAAGAATATTTGGATCATATATTGTTAAATCAGTGTGTCTCTGGGGTAAAGAAGTCTGGGACTTCCAATTCTATCATTTTACTGACATCACTTTGAAAGTAAAATCTACACTTCCTTTATTAAAGTTAACTGTGCTATATAAGAAAACTTAATCCCAGGAGTGAAAGCTCCCCTTATAGCCCACAGGATTGGGCAGAACATTGTAGGGTCTATACCAGAATTGTGCCTGTCACATCCCCCTAAAACTTAGTGTCTTAATAAAAATAATCATTTTACTTGTGCATTATTCTGTGGGTCAGCCGGATAGTTCTTTGACCTGAACTTGATTGGCTGGAACTCATGGTCAAGGATGGCCTCATTGACATATCTGAGGACTAAGCTGAAATGTCTGGGATGGCTGGCCAACAAAGGTACATTATCTTTCATTCTCTAACAAGAAAGCTCAGGTTATTTTGTATATTGGAAAAAGAGTTCACAGCAACAAGATAATGAAGCCCCAGTGAATGGCACTTTTTAAAGTTTCTAATAGAATCATGTTTACTTAAAAAAAAAGAACGGTGTTTACAAATGTCCCATTGGCCAAAGCAAACCATACGACCATGTCCAAATTCAAGGGATAGAGAAATAGACTTCATCTTTTGATGGGAGGAGCTGTAAAGATTTTATGACCACTTTTTGCAATCTACTGCAAAACCCTAAATAATGACATATTTATTATGAACAATATTTCATTCTGTGAAGTCTTGATATACCAAATTGTTGGGTAAGTCCCTTGAACTTTGTTTAAACAGGATTTGACTGCTATTAATCACTCCCACATAAATTTTACAACAGCAGAGTTTCTGACTTGAAATACCAAGCTAATCACCTTGCTTTTCAACTTATATTTGGCTGGGGAAGACTTGGCCTCACAATTCATTGGAAGTGTAAATAGTATTTACATGTATCCAGGTTTGTCATTTGATTTTATCATGCTGGTACTTCTTGCCATCTTGTTGACATTAAGATGAACACTTGAAACCACAACAACCAAAAGAAGACAATAATAAGAAACTCTATGTGTTTAGAAGAGATAAAAATAGTTGCAGTCCATTGTACTAGTGGTGAAAAACAACAAAAAAATAAGTAACTATTAAAAAGATGATGTAGCACCAGCCACAACAAGGAATTTACAAAAAGCATTGAAAATTCTTGGAACAAAATGTTGCTCCACTTTCAAATGGTAAGAATGGGCTTATGGGAAGGTCTTTGATGACAAAAACTATCCTAAGGTCAATAAGAACCTATAAACAATACCATTGACCCATTTAGGTCCTGAACCATGATTGACAATGTGAATAACTTTGGCCCTTCTGTTCAGGATTCAGTCATTCAGTAAACAGAACATCATGAGACTGTGTGTGCATTAGGATATAATAGATTTGTGTAAATATGTGGTAGTAAGGTAGTAAAAATAGTATTTGTTAAATAATTACTGTTTTCTAGGCACTTATCCAAGTGCTTTACCAAAATGAACTTATTTAATCTTTATAATACCCCTATGAGGTAAAGTACTGCTATTATAAGACAAGGAAATTGAGGCACAGGGAAGATAATTTGTCTAAATTTTATACAGGTAAAAAATAGAGCAAACATTTGAACCTAGGTAAACTGGCTTGAGAGCTTGTTGATACAACCAGAGGTGTGTGTGTGTGTGTGTGTGTGTGTGTGTGTGTGTGTGTGTACATGTGTGTATGTTATTTTAAATCTGGAAAGACACACAGAAAAATAAGGAGTTATTATTTCTAGATGGCGAGATTACATGAACTCTTTCTTTCCTTCCTTTTTTATTGGGAGGTATGCCGGGCGTGGTGGCGCACACTTGTAATCCCAGCATTCGGGAGGCTGAGACCGGAGGATCCGGGTTCGCGGCCAGCCTCAGCTACCTAGTGAGGCCCTCTGCAACTTAGTGAGACTCGGTTTCAAAATAAAGAATAAAAAAATAGGGCTGGGGGTATAGCTTGGAGGTAGAATGCCCCTGAGTTCAATCCCCAATACAGCAAAAAAATAAATAAATAAATAAAATAAAAAATTAAAAAAAATAAAAAAAGACTTCTTTTTCACATTATTGGTCCTAACTGGGTCACATGTCCACTCCTGCTATAAATGAGGCTGGAAATTTGAATATGTGGTTTCCAGTTCCCATAGTGAAAGGGAGAAGGGTCCTGGGAATGACTGTTAGATCAGCCAATATCAGGGGTCTGTCACATCCCATGACTAGTGGTAAATAGATTCCCTTTCCTGACTCAACAGACAACTCATAAGCGGTGACAGCCAATACCCTGTTATCCAGGATTCAGGAGATCTAGGTTCTAGTTCTATTTCTGACACTAATTTGCACTGACTGGAGAAATAGCATATTTTCTCTCTGTGGCTCTCAGTTTATTTGCCTATAAAATGAGGGAATTGTATTAGTTGATCACTAAGGTACCTCACATCATGACAACTGGTAATACTAGAAATCAATGGACCCTACGAATATTTATATTATGCAGAAAGGCTGCAATAAATCACACTCGCTGAAGAGCCTCCCATCACATGCATGGAAGGGAACGGAAACAAAGCATATACATGTTCAGGAAAGAGCTAGATCCATGAACACAAAGCCTGCCCAGAAGCAACAGAGACAGGCAGGGTGTTTGAGTTACAAGTGAACCTTAAGTTCCACAAAAATAATAACAGTGCCAAGCTCCTGAATTACTGAAGATGACAAGCCTTCTCAGGAACGAGAGACCTATTATAAGATGGCAATTAGTCTTTTTTTTGGATGCCACCATTCTATTTGGAAACACCATTTGTAACATGATGTTTCTAATTGACTGACTCTCTCTCTCTCTCCCTCCCTCCCTCCCTCATTCCCTTTGTTCCTCCCTCCCTCCCTCTCTCTCTTTCTTTCCTCTTCCTGTGTATGTTCAGGGATGAAGTCACATGCCTTTTGTGGTGAATATTGGGCTTGTGGCTCACCTTTTATCCCACCCTCTTTCTCAGCTGCCCTCCCATAGTGTACAGGCTAGAAAGCTAAAACCCTTTTCCTAGATTCCTTGGAAACTTGGATTCTGAATGTGAATTATAGTTTTTACTGATAAGATGTACTCATGTGAATTCTGGAATGCAGGAGTCAAGCAGAGGTCATAGTCTTGCTTTTGGGCTATTTTTCTACAGGAATGGACATTTGTAAAAATGTCAGATTTCCATGTCCATGATCAGTTCTTCTGGGTGTTGAGAGGCAGTAGCAGAAATGGGCTCAGAGATAGTAGTCCTTTCTTGAAGTTGGTGTCCTAGTCCATAGATAACAACTACAATAGTTTGATTTTGAACTCAGTATTCTGGTGGTATGTTCAAAGGTAGTGCTACTCTGGTGGGTCAGTATCATATAGTTCCCTGAGCTCTTCATGGGAGTACAGCTTGGAAAGCACTTTTCAGGCCTTCCAATAGTACTGTAAGCCCTCAGTCCTCTGCATTAAATTTTTTCCTGTTCATAATTTTTCCTGCAAGGAATTTTGTTACTTCTAAAATACCCATCAATAAAATACACAATCTTATACCAAAATAAACAAGGCTATCTTTGGATGTCAACACCAACCACGCATTTCTCTGCTTTATGACATCATAGCTGTGTTCCTACCTGCCTTTGCTCTGCCATTCTTACTGCTTTAAGCCTCCAAAAAACAAAACAAAACAAAACAAAAAACCTTAAAAGGAAGGTCTTGCTTAGGAAGGATTTTATGGAATAAAATTTGTTGCCACGTTAGGGAAATCAGCACCCTTATCTCCTTGCATTGGTAATTTCTTTTGCACAGGCTTTCACTGACTGCTGGTTAGGCAGAGTCTCTGTGGAGTTCAATTCAAGAGGCAGAGAAAACATGAGCCAAGATTTGGTTTGGAGACACTCTGTGACTCCTGAATCTGGTGTGAAAAGCTAAGTGTTCATGTTCTATTTCTACCTGTGGATTTTTTTTCTGTCAGTCTCCAGATCTCAATAAACAAATGACACTCAGCATATGCATCGAAGAGGGGGAATCCATCCAGGTGAATGGTGTATTTCTATATGCCATAGAAATGGGTATACCTACAAGACCTATAGGAAATACAGGTAAGCAGGCCAGGGAGCTTTGCAATGTATGACAGAGATCCTTGCTATGGGGGAATATGGAGGTGAGATACTTAAGGAAGAAGTCCTTTTGATATTTGAAACCAGAATGCCTTTTGGTAAGTTTTACCATCAGACCTCTTCCTTCAAATGCATTTTAATTTGTGATAAGTAGTTTCTAGAGGGAGTTTTGTGAATTAATAAATGAACTAAAATATCTTGTTAGGATGGAACAGTAAAAATGTTGCTCTTGTCTTTTTTTCCAAAATCTGTAAGGAAAGGAAACTCATACAGACTGCTGAGGGGTCCTAGAAATAGTTATCAAGAATTTTATTTTCCAGAAGAGTTTAATAGTGTAAGGAAATGGACGTACTTATGTACTTATATTGCTGTTGGTGAAAGTATAAATTGGCACAATATTTCTGGAGGGCAATCGGGCATTGCATATCAAAATGTAAAATGGACACTTTTTGATCCAGAAATTTCACTTATATTTATCCTAAGGAGAGAATAGGGCAACTGCAAGAAGACATATGTCCAAGGATGTTGACTGAAGGAGTCTTTATAAAATATAAAAGATGGAAAGAGCCAAAAGGTCTTTTGATGGAAGATTAGTTTAATAAAATATGTTGGAGCTTTCCAATGGGATATTATGCTGGATCAGGGCGATTTATATATTTTAACATGGAAAGATACCTACAAAAACTGGGTATTTATAAAACCTAGTTATGGAGTATTTTTGTATATTCTGTATATTTTGAATGATTTGTATTTTGTGCTACCAATTTTACTTGACTCATGACAGATGCTTAATTAAATTTATTGAATTCATTTATGTAAAATTATTTTTGTATATTTACATATGCATTATACATTCTGAAAGGATCTATGACTATCTGTTAACTGGGTTTTTTTTTTATCATTCTGTGGAGATGAAGCCTGAGGCCATAGCAGAGATTACTAAAAACAACTTCTATTTTATAATTGTTCTTCTGCACTATTTGAATTTTAAAAGAAATGTGTTGTTTTACATTTTTAAATATATTTTGATTTTGAGACAATAAAGTGTTCTCAAATTTTATAACAGATTAAGGCACCCAGAACATACTAGATTTCTTACAAATCATATAGAAAAGGAAAACAATTCAACAGAAGAATGGGCAAAGAGTATGAACAAGCTATTCACAAAATAGAAAAGCTGAAACGGTGAGAAACACAGGTGAAAATGTGAAAGTAAAATAATTGGGTACCATCTCTTAGCCACCAGATTGGCAAGATTTAAGCCCAACAATATCACTGGTTTTCAAAAATGTGGAGAAACAGGATGCTTCGTCACTATGAATTAGTACAAGCACTTTGAAAAACACCTGGAAAAATGGACACTGTGAAAACAATTACACTTAGTTTCCACCTTATGTAATTTACATCTTTATCAAAAAATTTATTAAAAATTGAGTCATTTTCTCTTTTTTTCATTTTTTTATACTGGGTATTGAACCCAGGGGCATTCTATCTCTGAGCTACATCCCCAGCCCTGTTTTGTATTTTGAAACAGGGTCTCGCTAAGTTATGAAGGGCCTTGCTAAATTGCGGATGCTGGCTGCAAGCCAGTGATCTTCCTGTCTCAGCTTCCCAAGTACTGGGATTACAGGTGTGCGCCACCAAACCTGGTGCTCATCTTCTCTTTTAAAAAATTTTTTTTGCAGTGGTGAGAGTTGAACCCAGATCCTCACACATACTAGGCAAGCACTTTATCATTGAACTACATCCCAAGCCCCTCATTTTCTCAAGGGAAACAGTGGTAAGTAGCAGAGGTAGGACCCAGGGGGATCTGTGACTTCTAAGAAGAACTAACTGTGTTTTTGTCTTCAATACCCTGTGACTTTCCTCAGAAATAAATTCAGAATAGTTGTTAATACACTGTTAATACAACTGGCATGCCATATAAGTTACAGATATGCTAGGACATTACTGATCCTTACAGCTTTTGGGGTGGCTGCCTGGGACCTGGAGTGAAGAAAATCCTTTCTCAATTGCCTCTGGCCAAGAGCCTTTTCCTCCATTTGTCCCGGTGTGTCAAATGAATATTTTAAATTTACTTTGTATCTCATGACATGAAAAAGACCAGAAAGTACTGCTCTAGAGACATGCCATATCTGTTGACCTTTTCTGTCTGGATATTTCTTAATGAGAACTCAGGTCTTGCCTAGGTAAGAATGACACAAGGACTCCTGCTATAGACAGATCTGAGGCTTTATTAAACCAAAGGAAGCAGGACTGAGCAGCTAGAAGAGGGTGCCCTGGGGAAATAGGAGGGCGACCAGAACCAACTTTGGGAATCGACTTGGATGCTTCCTTTACCCCTGCAGAGAATTATGTTTATTCACCTGGAAAGCAGAAACTGTTGCTAACTGGAGCAGAAAAGTAATTTCCATTTGGATGTGGCAAGAGAAGACCAGAGCATCAAGAAGAGGAACCCTCATATAAGAGAGACAGGGTCACCTTTGCCTCCGTTTTCAAAGATAAAAGCCACGGTCCAGGAGTAACTCCAAGGATTCTGGGAGCCACCTGGGAGTTATGACACATGTAGTGGAAATCCACAGTAATTTAGGCCCACCTACAGTCAGATTTTAAAGGCCCCTTATTAGGCTTCTCTAAGCCAGTCTTACTTCTATGACTTACCTATCTTTGGGGAAGTTTTGAAGAATGCTTTCCTCTTAGACTCCTGAGATTGTTATAGATGAAGACTGAGAAACGTGTGCATGTATGCCTTTACCAGCTTGTACCTAACAAAGATGTATGATTACAATGCACCAATTTAAATAAATAAATAAATTTTAAAAAATAAAGAAAATCACCTGCATGCCTGTAATCCCAGTACTTGGGAGGCTGAGACAGGAGGACGGCAGGTTTGAGACCAGCCTCAGCAAGTTAGCAAGGCCCTCAGCAACCTAGTGAGACTCCATTTTAAAAATAAAATAATAAATAAATACACAAATAAATGAAATAGGGCTGGGAGTATAGCTCAGAGTATAATGTCCCTAGGTTAAATCCTCAGTACCTTTTGGTACTGAGAGAAAGAGAGGAATCACCACTTTAGGCAGCAGGACCTAATGCCACTGGGCATGCCTAGGGGACAGTGCAGAGCACACATCTCAGAACTGTACCTGCTGAGAGACCAGGAGACCTGTGCTAAATCCCCATTAGCTGAGGGCCTCTCTCAGAGCTCATTAATTCCCCAGCATTCTGGGCCCATCATACAGGTGGCAAAGTAGAGTCTAAGGGGCAAAGTGCCAAGGGGTGGCTCTGGTTGCAAGTTGGGTCTATGCACACAGATACAGTAAGGAGGAGGTATTGGTGGGCACCAACAGCCTCTGTTACACATAGCTAAAGTCTTATTGTGATTTGAGCACTTGCTGCCTCCTCTCTAAAGAGTTGCATAAGTGAGTTTTCACAAAGCACTTCCTCTTGGAGCAGTGACTTAGGCACCACTGACCAGAACAATGTGCCCAGCACAGTGTAGAACTTGCAGCCACCAAAGGGTACTTAAGTGTGCCCTTGGCTGTTCTGAGCACATCATTTGTGATTTACTTAGAGAAATACAAAGGATGAAGGATCACTGTGCTGGCCTGTTGAAAACTTAGTCATCCATATCTGTGTGCTGTCTGAGGTCACCTGGGTCTATGACAACAGAAACTGGAGCCTCCAGCCCCAGCCATCAAGTCTGATTTTTAACCCACTCTGTCTCTAATATGGAGGAAACTCTGTGGCCAAAGAAGGTGGGTCACTCTGAGCTCTTGGCAGATGTTTCCCAACTGTCATGATAGTGTGGATTTTTGTCTTCCTACCATTCCATCCCAACACACACACTTTAACAAGGCAGTGTAGCAGAGCTGGTAAGAATATGCCTGTCTACTCTGGGATTAAACTGCTAGCTGCAAATGCCAGTTTTGCTATGTAGGCAAGTCTCTTTGTGCCTTAGTTTCGCTTTCATTATACCACTTCAGAGGACTAGTGAGAGAATGAATTTATAGAAAACACCTAAGATGTTCAAAGAGAGCCTAGCAAATGCCTGCCAGATGTTAATATTTAAAAATAATCCTTCTTATGAAAACACTGGAAGTAGGGAGATGCACCCAAGGTCACTTTCTTGGTCTATTTCCTGTTGCTATAATGGAATTCTGAGACTGGGTCATTTCTTAAAAATAGAGGCTTATTTGGCTTGTGGTTGTGGAGGCTAGGAAGTCCAAGAGCATCATGTCAGCAACTGATGGACTCCTTGCTGCTTCATGACACGGAAGAGGCCTCACATGGTGGGACAGAGCAAGTGTGCTGGCTCTAGTCGCTCTTCCTTTTCTTCTAAAGCCACTGAAATGATCATGGGGGTTCCACCCTCATAACTTTATCTAATTTTAATTTTAATTTTAATTACCTCCAAATACTATCCACATATGTCTTTGGGGATTAAGTTTACAACATGTGAGCTTTTCGGGGGACATATTCAAAACTTAGCATTCACAAAGCAAATTGAATTTATATCAGAAAAGAATTGTGCCTGGAAGGCCTGCCCAGCCTCAAACCTTGCCATTCTTCTTCTCCACATATTTGAAGTCAACTGAAATTTTGATTATCAAAGCTAACCCCAATTCTTGTAACAGCTGTGGTTATAGAGACTGGGATTTCAGCATCCTTGTCCCTGCAGCTAAGATTCCAGCAACATGCAGGTTCCATTCCCAAGCCTAACTCTCCCAGTCCTACTTCCACATGCCCTAATTCCCATGCTTCAGTTTCTCCCATGAATCCTATTGTCTTTATTTTGTCCATTCTGCACAATTCCTGGTACCAGGTAAGTGCCCTGGGTGAAGGAGTCAGCTGCAGTAATCTGCCTAGCAAGTAAGTGTGAGGATCAATGTCAATACCCCTTCCAAAAACCCCTGCTAATCATATCCTGCTTGCTTGGACTTCCATATCCAACATACCATGAAATTTGGGGCTCCATGCTAATTTTAGATACCTTATCCCAAATATTGGATGTTTGTTTGGATGGAGAAAAGAAGTGGCCGAAATTTCTGACACCAGGCTCAGCCTCTAGAACAAACCTTCTATAGCAACACCTGCAACTGTGCGAGCAACCCCATAATATACCTCAGTTTCATAGGCATGCCTGTGCCCACTACTATCCACTCCTCATCTCGCCATTATGGTAGATGATAGGACTACTAGTTTAGGAAATTTCCCAGCCACTGCTAGTGACATCATATTCATTTTTTCTCCACCTATGGTACAGAAAATGCCTCTGGCTTTGGAGTTCAACCCTAGATTCAGACACTCTGTTATCATGCAATCAGACATTAGCTGATCCTAAAACCACAAAATTTGTTGATTAATTTCAAACTGGTATAATTCTTGAGACCCTGCAACATCTGTCTGCTCAAATTCACCATTAATTTCCTTCATCACCAATTCTAGGTGGCAGAGTTACCAAAATTAATAAGTCACATCAGTTGTCTCCTGATGGAGAAAGCAGATGTGTAAACAAATAGCTATTGTATGTGGTTATAAATGCTAAAATAAAAGTATCATTAAATGCTATGGGAATATCAATAAGGGAGAAATTAATCCTATTGGAAAGGTCAAAGAAAGCCTCAAAACAAAGATAATGTCTGAGCTAAGTTTAAAAAGTGAGTGCAACATGTCAGATGGAGAAAGGGAAAGGGCATTTTATGTTAATTTCTTTCCTTTTTTAACCTGAAATCAGGAGAGTTTTGTTAGCTGTGTCTCAGTTCACAAACACTATCTTTGGAGCTGAGGTGTAGCTCAATGGAAAGCATCTGCCTAGCATGTACAAGACCCTGGGTTCAATTCCGAGCACAAAACAAAACAACAACAACAACAACAAAACAAAACAAAACTCAAGACAAAAAGCATACATTATTTTCACTGATCCATCAGAGTGTCTCCTTTTGCTCTTTTTCTTTTTAAATGTTACTGTGTGCATATATGCCTTTATCAGCTTGTACCTAACAAAGATGTATGATTACAATGCACCAATTAATAAAATTAATTAATTAATTAAATGTTCAATTCCCCAGGTCCATGTCCTTGCTTATTTGATACCCTCCTGAAGGAATATTAGTGGTATCCTTGAATATGGTTCCCGATATCCTCAGGGAATTGGTGCCAGGCACACTGGGGATACTAAAATCCATGAATGCTCAAGTCTCTGGTATGAAATAGTATAGCATTTGCATATTGCCTATGCACATCCTCTCACACACTTTAAGTCATCGCTAGATTGCTTGCAATGTCTAAATCAACATAAAGGCTGCATAAATAGTTACTATACTGTATTTTGGGGGAATGACAAGAAAAGAATCTGTACATGTTTAATATAGGTGCAATTTTTCTTGAATATTTTCTATCTACAGTTGTTTGACTCCGTGAATGGAGAAGCCATATATGCCAATATCCAACTGTATTCCTTGTATTTGTATAATATATGGTATCATTTTATGCATATGTGTTGTTCATTTACATAAATGGTATCATGATGTAAATGTCATTCTCTTTCTTACAGTGTTCACTCAAGATTCTTTATAAAGATCATGCATGTTGATATATGTGCATTTAGCTTTTTCTTCTAACTGCATCATAGTGCTCTATGTTATGTGTACATCTCATTTTTTTCATCAGCTCTTCTAATAATAGACACCTAGGTTGCTTCTAACTCTCTCCTCTCATAAAGAACATCCTTATATATGTCCCTGTGCATGATTTTTTTTCTCTGCTAGAATCCCAGGGGAAGGATTGCTAGGTCATGGGGCATCCGCATACTTAATTCTACAAGATATTGCAAAAATGCTTTCAAAATATATGTCTTCAGCAAAGATTTATTGAATACCAACCACATCCCAAGCACTATTCTAGTCATAGGAGATTTAGCAGCAAACAAAGTCCTTGCTCTCAATGAACTTATAGTTGAGTGTAGGAGACCACAGTGACTAATAAATGCATAACAGAGCATCAGGTAGTGAAAAGTGCCATGAAGAAAAATAAAGCAGGGTAGAGGTCAGAAAGTGACAAAAAAGTGTTATTTTCAGTAAAGTCATAAGAGAAAACATTTCTGAGAGGTGATATTTGATGAGCAGCCTGAATGCACTTAGGGAGTGAGCCATATATTGTATTGAGGGGAGAACGCTGCAGAGAGAGGGAACAGCAGGATGCAGAGGTGAGCAGGTTGGGTGCATGTGAGATAACAGCATGAGGACAGTGTTTGGGGTTTTCAAGCCGTGAATTTCAATTACACGCTAATGCTAGTAAAATGGTTAGCACAATGCCAAGCACCGTGTAAGTGCTCAATTTTGGCAAACTTACTATCATTGGAATACAGTGATTAGAATGGAGGTTTGGAAAGGTATTTTTCATTGCAGAAGGAAGAAGTATGGGAGGACTTAGAGGTCAATGAGAGGAGCCAGGGCCAGGACTGGGGAAGTAAGGTTTTGGTTTAATGTCATTTAGACAGCCCTAGAAATTGTGTGTGTGTGTGTGTGTGTGTGTGTGTGTGTTGTGAACAACCCTTGCAACCTGGTTTTGGAGCCAGTAATTGAGCTGATTGTTCTTATCTATCTTGATCACCAGAGATAGCACACACAGAGTATGGTCCTTATGGTAGAGAATTTTTCTTCAAGGACTGAGGAGGTACTCAGAAAATACGCTGGCCCAAAGTACATCCTTTGCTCATTGGGAGTTTAGAGCGAACAGCATCTTGGCAGGATGTTCCAGCTAAATGCCCAAATGATCAGCTAATTACTTGGGTCTGAACATAGCTGAACAAATCCACCTTCCCAAGTCACTGCCAGAGGTTTGAGCAACTTCATTTTGGCTGGATTTCAGCACCGCACACCAAGGATTAGATGACTGGGCCGGGACATTTTTCACTTTCCTGCTTCCTTCTACAGTACAATCAGTTTTCTTGCCTACAGATCTGATGAGGGTTACAGAAAATATGAAGAGATATTCAGCCTCCCTAGAAATCAGTATGATGCAATTATAAACATAAACGAGAGGCCATTTTTCATTCACCCGGTTGGCAAACATCAAAAGGATTGATAACATCCAATGTTGGGGAGAGTGGGAGGGAAATTGGGCACTGTTGTATGCTTTGGTGGGAGTTTTAATTGGAAAAGACATTTTGGAGGGCAATTTGGCAGCTTCTAGCAACATTTAAAATGGTCAGAGCTTTTGGCCCTTTTTCAAGCCAGCCTCTAGAAACTCTATTCCACCGATATACTTATGTGGGTACCCAAAGATGCTTGTGTGTGTTTGTATAAATGCAACTGACCTACATGTCCATCCATAGAGAAGTGGCTTAATAAATTGTGACATATCTGTACAATACAGTCTTTGATATGTACTGACAAAGACAGATATAATAACATGGCTGCAATAAGTTGGATAAAATATAGGGTAGAATTCCATATATATATATGGATATATATATATTTGAAATTTATATATGCTCATTTATGTATATATATATTTTTCTAGAAAGTCTGAAAGAACACACTTCAACTGTTGGCACCGGCTACTCCCTGGGGAGGAAAGTAAAAAAGGGTGAGAATGATCTCAAAAGTTTTCTCTACTTCTAATTTAGCATTCATGTATTACATAATCATTTAGAGGCAATTTTATAAGACAAACAGAAAGTAAACTACTTAATGTATTTCATCTTCCTCCTCCTCATCATCATCACCCTTGAGCCTTTTTCTCCTTGGCATGTGACAAACCCTGAATCCTAAGCATGCTCTTACTGTGGATGATAGCTTTGTTGGCTGTTAATTATTCATGCTAATGGAAGGGACTGGAGGCACACATAATGCAAAGTCAAGAAGAGTAAATTTTTCAGAGTCTGCTCTACTCCCCTCTTGGATCCCCTGGGAATCCCTTGAGTACTGTAGGTATTTACTCAGCAATAAAAATTGATTGATATGGATTGATATTTGTTGCTCCAATTTCAAGTCACCCACATCCTCAGACTTGCAGATTCATATCCCTGGCTAGTTTTTGCCTCAGATCTTTACTAGCTTGGTCCTGCTAGTGGGAAGAGCTGACCTCTGTGGGGATCACCAGGAGGATTATCAAGCCCTAGTCATTATCAGCCAATAGTTTATTCCTTTTGTAGATAAAACAGAGATAATGATAGTCCTGTCTTTATTTGTTTGTTTTTATATAAACTGAACTAGGAGCTTTGCTTCTCTAGTGAGTTTTCAGCCAGCTTATGCTCATAAGGAACAAACAAATTAAAACTAGAATTTCATATCCATTGGAATGGCTAGAATTTAAAAAAAAGAGTGACAACTGCAAATACTGATGAGGATATGGAACAATCAGAACTCATACATTGCTAATTGGAGTGTAAAGTGGTACAGACACTGGAAAACTGGCAATTTCTTATTAACATACATCTAATCCTATAATTCAGCAGTTTCATTTGCAGAAATTCCATTTACACAAAAAGAAATGAAAATATAAGTTCACGATGAGACTTATATATGAACACTGATAGCTTTATTTACTACCACCACAAACAAGAAACAACCCAAATGTCCACGAATAGACAAATGAATTAACAAAGTATGGGATATCTGTACACTGTTATATATACAACAATAAAAAAGAATAAACTGAGAATTCATGCAATGACTTGGATGAATCTTAAAAATGTTTTATTGAGCAAAGTCAGACACAAAAAAATATGTACTATATAATTCCAATTATGTAAAGTTCTGGAACTACAAAAACTACTCTATGGTGATAGAAATGAGAAAGTGGTTGCTTGTGGAGCTGGAGAATAGAAACATTGTGTAAAATATTTCTCATAATTATTGGAGCTAGATGTCCAAGATCAAGGTGTCAACTAGGTTGGTTTTGGTTGAGGGTTCTCTTGTAGGCCTGAAGACAGCCGCCTTCTCACTGTGTCCTCATATGGTCATCCCTCTTTGTGTCCAAATCTCTTCTTATACATCCACCTGTCATATTGCATGGGACCCAATATAATGTCCTCATTTTAACTTAATTACATCTTTAAAGGCCTTATTTTCAAGAACAGTCACATTCTAAAATACTGGAAGTCAAGGTATCAACATGTGAATTTGTGGATGGGGGAATTCAGCCCATAAAAATAATGGTGCATTTTATTCTATATAATTTTTTCTCAAACATTAATAAGAAGCCAGCGCAGTGGCACATGCCTATAATCCCCGTATTTGGGAGGCTGAGATAAAAGCATTGTAGATTCAAGGCCAGCTTCAGCAATTTAGTGAGGCTCTTAGCAACTTAGCTAGAACCTGTTTCAAAATAAAAAATAAAATAGAGTTGTGAGTATAACCAGAGGTAGAATACCCCTAGGTTCAATTCCCAATGCCACAAAAATAAATGAATTAAATAAATAAATAAATAGGAATAGGGATATAATATCCTCATATTCTTAGACATGAAGAAGAACTGGACATTGGAGAACAGTAGAGAGGTCTGCCACTCAATGTTTAAGGCATAGTAAGACAGTCAAAATATACAACAGCCAACATTTAGTAAATGAAGATCTTTTCATGTTACCAACATATTTAATCTTTGTGAAAATCCTATGAGATACAGATACCCTTATTATCCCCATTTTTATATAGGAAACCATGTCACAGAGAAGCAAAGCAGTTTACTTAAGTTCATACAGTTATAAAGTGACCACATGATGATCTGAGTCCATGTAGGCTGCACCTGGAGCCTGTACAAGCACAACTCAAGCCTGCCTCATTGGCCATCCAACTCACAGTTGGATGCCTGGGGAAGGCAGATGAGTTCCTAACTCAGATGACACTCCTAACGGAGAACAAAGGACCTCCAGGTTAGAGACTGAAGGAGAAATTGGCTGAATGATTATATTGCCCACCATAGTGCTTGGCACATAGTGGGTTTCCGATATTATTTTTTAGTGCACTTGACAGGTTTCTCTGCCTATTACATACAGATCCCTTCCTAAGGAATCTGGCCTCACCTAGAACCCAGAAGTCCCTAAGTGTGTGGTGTGTGTGTGTGTGTGTGTGTGTGTGTGTGTGTGTGTGTGTGTTAACTTTTCCCTAAAGTATAACATACATAGAGAAAATACATATTCCCCTTTCCAGGTATCATCCCAATGACCAAGGGTAACTATATATTTACTTTCAGCAGCATGGATTGTTTGTGCCCTCTGTACTAATTCCCCCAGAGAAGCTATGACAAATTGGGTGGCTTAAAATGATAGAAATTTATTGTCTTACAGTTCTGGGGTCTAGAAGTCCAAAGCCAAGGATCCCTCCAAAACCTAGAAGGGAGACTATTTCCTTCTCTCTTTCTAGCTTCTAGTAGTTTGCCAGCAATTCTTGGTGTTTCTTGGCTTGCAAAGGCAGCTTGTCAATCTCTTCCTTTGTCATTACAGGCCATTCTCCCCTGTATATTTGTACCTCTGGGGCTCTTCTTTTCTTACTAGAACACCAGTCATGTTGGATTAAGGGTCCACTCTACTCCAGTATGATTTCATTGTATGTAATTACATCTGTAACCATCCTATTTACAATTGTGATCACATTCTCAGGTATGGAGGGGTAAGACTTCAACATGTCTTTTTTGGAAGACTATTCAATCCGTAACACCATCCAAATTAAAAAAAAAAAGGAAATTTTAGCCGGGCGTGGTGGAGCATGCTTTTAATCCCAGTACTTGGGAGACTGAGACAGGAGGATCCGGGTTTGTAGTCAGCCTCAGCTACTTAGTGAGGCGCTCCACAAACTCCACAACTTAATGAGATCCTGTTTCAAATAAAGAATAAAAAATAGGGCTGGGATCCAGGTGTGGTGGCACACTCTTGTAATCCCAGCATTTGAGAGGCTGAGACAGGAGGATCCGGGTTTGCGGCCAGCTTCAGTTACCTAGTGAGGCACTCCGCAACTAAGTGAGACCCTGTTTCAAAATAAAGAATAAAAAATAGGTCTGGGGGTAAGCTCAGAGTGTAACTCAGAGGTAAAATGTCCCTGGGTTCAATCCCCAGTACCACACAAAAAAGGAAATTTTATAGTATGAAGCTTTTTGTGGCTGGCTTTTTTTTTTTTTTTGCAGTACTGGGGATTGAACTCAGGGGGCATTCTACCTCCGAGCTATATACCCCCAGCCCTATTTTTTATTCTTTATTTTGAAACCGAGTCTCACTAAGTTGCGGAGTGCCTCACTATGTAGCTGAGGCTGGCCGCGAACCTGGATCCTCTGGTCTCAGCCTCCCGAATGCTGGGATTACAAGCGTGAGCCACCACGCCCGGCTTTGTGGCTGGCTTTTTTGACAATACAAGATCACAATGCAGTGCTTATAAGATTCCTTCATGTTGTATTATGTAGTAGTTATGTCACTTTATTTTTATATACTCTTTTTGGTGCATTGTCATTATACATCATAATGAGGTTCAAAGTGATAGAAACATACATGCACAGAGCACTTGGTGTGTTCCCTCATGCCCCAAATCCCACCACGCCTTCTCCCCTTTCCTGTACGTGTTATTGAGATTGATGTTGATAACTTAGTATATGTATATAGCATTATTTGAACTGTTTTAAATCTCATTTTTGTGTAGTATTACATTTTGTGAAGATACCATCATTTATTTATCCATTCCACCATTGACGAACATTTGGGTATTTTTCTGTTTGATGCTGGTAGAAGTAGACTGTTATGAATATTCATATGTGTATATATATGTGTGTGTGTGTGTGTGTGTGTGTGTGTGTGTGTGTGTGGTGACTCATATGTACATTTCTGTTGGCATTTATGTGAGAGTGGAATTGCTGTGTAACAAGCTAGACATAAGGTCAGCTTTAGTAGACACACACAAATAGTTTTCCAAAGGGATTTTATGGATTTACCCTTCCACTAGCAGACTGCCGTTCTGGTTGTTCCTCATCCAATACATGGTATTCTCTTTCATTTTAGCTATTTTAGGGTGAGCGTGTCGACATAACACCATGCTGTGTTTTTAATTTGCTTCTTTTTGTTTTTCATTCCAGCTTCCCTTCTCTATTTGCTGATCTTACACACTTCCTGGTCTCTTCATCACCCATTACCACAATTAGCATCTCCAAATCCTTTCCTTGCAGTCACATGCTTTGATCTATACAGGAAACCAATGTATTTCTCTATTTATCATCCTCTTACAGAAGAATTTCACTTGCAGCCACTTTGAACTGCTTCTGAACTCACTCATGCTACAGAAGGATCCATGCTTGTTTGTTGATTATTTTGTTTTTCATGCCTTAAGAGCACAAATGGAACAAACATAAAGTTGGAGAGTCAGCTGCTTGCCATAACAAATCTATAGGGTCTGTATTGCATGCAAATCTACTTGTAATAAATACCCCCTCCACTTTTCTCAATGGGTGTTTTTTTAATTATATGACTGTTAAATGCATTTCACAGTGAAGCTATGTTGGAGTGTCAAACCACAAATAGAGATAAAGCAACTCCTAAACATAGTAGATGCAAGCAAGGAGGCAGCCATTCTTTGTTCAGATCACAACAGCAGCCCTATGACTTAGGAGAAGAGTAGAACCTCCCAGGCTGGAAACCAGGACCAGCCCTGTCCTTCCTCCTACCTTCATTCTCTGTCCAGGAGGTAGCAAGCTAGAGTTCATTCTAATTTTACAAAAGGGTAAAATAATAGTCTGGAAGTACATAAGACTGGGGGTATCAGTCACCTTAACTCTGATCTCAGGCTACTCACTAGCTCTGTGAGAGGGAGCATGGAGCTGGGCAGATGGCAGGCTGGAGAAAGCAGGTGACAGATCAGAAGCCTGCCCTGTGTGAGCCATAACAGGCTGTCTCTTGGTGAACCTTGTCTGAGTTTGATCTTTTTTCACCCCCTCAATCATTCTATAGTCTCTTTGAAGAAGCCAGTCTGTCTGGTATAGTGTATGGACCTGGTTGGAGATTTCAAGGGATGGCCTCTGTGGCCATCAACATGCTACATGTCTAAAGCACTGGTCTCTCAGCCTGGTTCTTCCTCCATCTTCAACTGTCTCCTCTCAGAACTAATAGAGAAAGAAGAGCAGTCACCTGCCAGCCTTCAGTTTCAAATCTGTGTTTGTTCCAAAACTAGTCTTGAAAAAATCAGACTCTGGAAATTTGCCATTGAGTGAAAGTCCTAACACATTGGTATGATACAAATAATAAATATATCTTAACCTGGCTCTCTTAGGACTTTTGATTGAACATTTACTAAGCACCTTACCTCTGGAAAGAGAGTCTGGAAACCATCCATACCCATCACCATCACAGGTCAGACAAATAAAATCTGACATTTGGTAAGTGGAATACAAAGTTGGTCCATGGCTATAACATGGAGTTATACTATTCCTGCCATTTTCCTTAGTATTGGCTTTCCTATATAGAAACAGCTGGTCTCTGTGACTTACTTAGGTGAAGTTTCTTCTAAACATTGGTTCTTGTGTTTATCTTCTAAAGGACAGACTGGAATGATTTGGTTTTGTGGAGAGGTTTTGGGTAAAGCTGGATAGTAATGGCCCCTTCAAGGCAGAGAGCATCAGGACAGCTTATGGGTTTAATTTGAGGTATGAGGTCAAGAGGCAATTGTGGAGGGGTAGACTAGGAAAGGAGAAACTACTAGTGAAAATTCCACACGTTACAGAACAGTTAGGCTTATCTGAAGATGGCCCCAAATCAATGCAAATTTGGTGTCTATGCAGGGGTGGGGAATGATTGAGGGCTTCTTGATTGCTGTGGAATCATTGTGGCTGTTATGACAAGATGGAGAATTAACAAATGACTTAACTTCCAGCTTACAGGCTGAGCACTACCCACCTGAACTGCAAGACAGACCCACCACCTAATGTCAGGAAAAAATAGAAAGTTACTTCACAGTTGATACTTCTCAACTCATCAAGATATTAAAGTTGCCAGAAATCAGTGCCAAATTCCTCACTGACATTTTTCTATAATTTACTCAATGATCAGTAGATAAACTAAGCTACAGAAATATACATTCTCTGGAGAAGAGGGTGGGGGGCCTTTAAAAATGAAAAAAAATACATTTCCCCACATGGGAATAGATAGAGCTATTTCCATTCAAACAAATGCTATCAAGAAACACTCCTTCTTTCTTAAAACCTGAATTGGTTAATTAGTTCATCACTGTTCTAGTCATTTACCACGTAGAAAGTCAGACTCTCTGGTTCTCCAGCATGATTTGAGAGCAATCCAGAACAATCATTTCCATTTTCTGAGCTTGTCACTGTTCTGAGAGCTTGTGGAAGATGGTAATGTTGTTCCCAATTCTTCACCTCCTCCTTATAGCTACATCTTTTGCCATGTAACTTTGCAGTGCCTTCCCTCTCCATTGATACTGAACTTGGTCATGTGACTTGCTATGACCAACAAGAAAGGCAGGAAATGTGCTTATGCTGTGAGGCTTGCCTTCTCATGCTTATGGCATTGCCATGGGAAAAGCTTTTCCCCATCACATGCCATCAAGTGTGGTGTTCCTCATTTGTCTTGACTCCAGAATAAAATCACACGGAGCAGATCTGAATGTCACCTTATAGCTTGGAACCAGGCCCTGCTAGACCTGCAGCTTGAGGTGAGATGCCCAACAAAGCTGAGTCCAGCTGATCCACAGATACATGCAGACCAATGAATATGAAATTTGACAGTTATTTTGTTTGCCATTGAATTTGCAATAATCACTGGCTATTTTAGAACTCTTAAAACACTTTTTATTTAATTCAGTAATGCTCAAAATTTAAAATAATTCCCATTTTAAGGAAGTGCAAATTGATTCACAGAGAAGTTAGTTAATTTGCTTAGGTTCACAGAGCTAGGAAATGTCAGAATGGTAATTCAAACAGTTGTGGGGGAGTCTAAAGTTGCATTGTTAGCAACTATGTTTTCTTCACTACTAGTAGACACCTATAGAATACAGGGCAAGGAGAGACTAGCTACTGTTTTCAATTCCTTCACAACTTAAATGCCAGTCAGTTGACTTTCTGGTTTTATGTCACTGGACAATATGATACCTTGAGAATTTGAATTTTTCATTCCTATCCTGCAACTTAAAATTCAAAGTTTGGAGAAATTCCTTATTCCTTGATGATATATTTGCTTATAGAACATTAGCTATTTACTTACCAAGAGATGCAGGAGCTAAGAAGTTTATACCTCCTGGTAGTTGAGGGTCAATCAGGAGGAAGGACAAAGAACCTCTAAAGTCTTCATTCAAATCAGTATCAGGATTTTACAATGTTTACTCTGATTTTCCAGGAACATTGGCAAATCCTTTAAGGATTTAAAGGAGGTTTTATAAACAGATGACTGAGTCCAATAACTAAGTGGCCTTGAACAAGTTAAACTTTCTGTGCTTTTTTTCACCTAAAAATGAAGATTAATACTACCCCATCTGATTTTGCATTTCTGTTTTTGCAACCATTTTTTTTAACAGTCAGTTGTGGTGCTTTATAATAAGACACCCCTTAAAGACAAATTTGGGAACTTGGGGATGACAAATCACTTGTATTGAAAGCTTCTCCTTTCCACTTCTTTTTAAAAAATTAATCTACCTGGAAAACAAATTCCACAAACCTCTGAAGACTTGTAAGGTTTAAGTTCAATTCTTCATATAATTGTCACCTTGAAAAGATAAAGTAGATAATGCACAGCAACCTTCCCTTTTCTCAGGCCAAGCAGTATTTTCTCCTTCAATAATATTTCACTTCAGCCAGGTGTGGTGGCACATGCCTGTAATCTCAGTACTTGGGAGGCTGAGACAGGAGGATCGCAGGTTTGTGGCCAGACTCAGCAACTTAGCAAGGTCTTCAGCAACTTAGTGAGACCCTATTTCAAAAGAAAAAATAAAATAGGGCTGGGGGTGTTGCTCAGAGGTAGAGTACCCTGAGTCCAATTGCCAGTACCACACCACACACACACACACACACACACACACACACACACACATATATTATATGTATGTTATACTTTATATATGTATGTATATATATAATGTTATACTTCATATATATGTGTATATATATATATGTTATACTTCAACAATTTCTGTGTGCTCAGTGATGGATATCTATTTTTTCCCTACACACCTTTCTCTCTTCTCTACCTAACAGAGCCTCCATTTCCAATGGAAACCCTGTACTGTGTGATTTGGATGAGGTTGACCTCATCTATGTGTATATATGCACATACACACAATCCAAGTTGACCAAATAGAATATATCATCTATTCCTCTGGAAAAAGTGATTAGTTATAGGATGGGTGTATGACTAAGCCTGGCAGTCATACTCTTTTCCTAAAAATTTGAACCGTGAGCTAAATGAACATATGTCTAAGGAGCCAGAGCTCAAGTTTTTGTATACCCTGTGCCTGGCAAATACACCTTACACATTCCTGTTATCTTGTTATTTATACCCAAAGCTGACATAGTTTCCATTGGTCCCAAGTTCTGATTGTCTTGATTATTCAGCTCTGTGAGCATCCCAGGATTTCTCTAATAAATACAGGTAAAGGCCTTATATGTCAAAGTCCTAATCCCCAATATGACTATATTTGGACATAAGCCTTTTATTAGGGAGTAATCAATGTTAAACAAGGATGAAGTTTTGATCTGATATGACTAGTGGTTTCATAGGAAAAGGGAGAGAGAGAGAGAGAGAGAGAGAAAGAGAGAGAGAGAGAGAGAGAGAGAGAGAGAGAGAGAGAGAGAGAGAGATTTTTCTATCCACATTCACTAAGGAAAGCATGTGAAGATACAGCAAGAAGGCAGCCCTCACCAGAACCTGACCATACTATCATCCTGATCTCAGCTATTCAGCCTTTGGAACTCTTAGAAAATTAATTCATGTTGTTTAATCCACCTAGTCTATGGTATTTGTTATGACAGCCTAAGAAGACTAAGAGCAATATCATTTTCCTTCTTAAGATAGCAAGCATCGATACATATTTCTTGCCAACTAAACAAGTCCTCACTTTGAGCTCGCAAAGCAGCTGGTTAAATTTTTAAATTTCTACCCACTGTATCTTCTGATCAGGCAATCTTCCTACTTTCACTGGAACTGCTGTGCTTAATGAGAAAATATCAGGATGTTGGGGTGCGGGAGCTACTTTTTGTAGCTTTCCCTAATGTCCTACAAGAAAGCCTGTTCCATCTGAAAGCCAAAAGGAGTAGTACATACCTTTGCTAAGAGAGACTTTTCTTGGACATCAACCTCAAATGCCTGAGAAACATGATCAAGAGCCTTAGTGGGACTGAAAAAGCCTTATGTTATGTCCCAAGCTAAAGTTAGAGCTCACTAAGGTAGGGAAACACAATGGGGGATAAAATTGGTCCCAGGAAGAGATCCATGGAAAATTAGAAATCCTTGGCTCCTTCCAAATATCTCCAGTGAGTACTTTTTGCCTGAGAAAGGTAATAATTATCCTCATTATATTAAGCAATTCATTCAAATTGAATGGGAGCTTTGAACTTGGAAGGGGCAGATTAACCAGGCTTCACAAGTAGCCTGTTGTTTTTTATTGCCCAAATGCACGAGCCAAAATGGAAGCTGTTAGACTAAGAATGAAGGGTTACCTGATGCACACTGAGACCAATTATGAACCAAAAGGAAGCCACAAGGCTGGAGTCCAGGTTCAAGCACTATAACTCAACAAGACCTGCAGGTTTGATTAAAGTCACCCCTAGGTCATGCAGGGATGCTGCACAAGTGTTTTATTTTGGAGGAGGGCAGGGGCTATCTATATAAACAATTTAATTTTTAAGCATGCTACAAAATTTGTGGACTTATGCGAGGTATAGTGATTTATCAATGAAGTTTCAGAATGATGGGCATCGAAGAGGTACTTATGTATTTGTTTACTATCCAATCAGCACCTGTGAAGATTCTTCATAGTATCCTGGCACAATCTCTTCTTAGTCAGGCCCAGAAACCATCTCTTTGTGTTCTTTATTGCCAAATGTGTCATTCTTGCATTATTTCTTATCATTGCAAGAAAAATGTAGTGATGCTATTATTACTCACAATGCCATGGCTCTTCAGAATCTATTTATATTCAAACTGTATAGACCTTTTTGCCTTTTCAGGTCCCTTGTGCCATTTATTCTGAGCAGGTCACTTTATCCATGATGCTGTATCATCCAGAGTGCCACCCACAAGCACTGGTTTCCAAGGACTGTCTCAAAAGTCATTACTTTGCTTTGTGGATGATGCTCACAAATGCAAGTATTACTGTGTACGTGAGAAAATGAAAATGATAATTCATTATGTAGTCATGTCACATCTACTATTTAGAATGTTATAGTTTAAATGTAGAACAACACATCTTCTACTTATGTCTCCCCTTTATCTCTATAAGCTGTCACCATTGCATTTCTAAAGTATGATTTCTTTCAATGTCAACTTCACCCTGCTTTCCACATATCACTACTGGTATGAAGGATAAGAGAGGGGCTAGAGAAGAGCAGCTCATTTGGGCAAGGAATGTCCATCATTTGTCCTCTCTGGCTTGAGACCAGATGTATTAGGCAGCTTTGCATCATTGTGACCAAAATACTTGCCAAGAACAACTTATAAGAGAGAAGATTTATTTGGCCCAGAATTTCAGAAGTTCAGTTCATGGTCAGCTGGATCCAAGGCAGCAACATCATGGTAGCAGGATATGATGGAGGAAAGCTGCTTAATTCCTGACAGCTGAGAAAGAGAGAGAGGAAGAGGGAAGAACCATAGACAAATATAGTCCCCAAACCCATGCCTATAGTGACCTACTTCTAGTCACCTGCCTACAGTTATCACCCAGTAAACCCATTCAAATTATTAATCCTTCAGTGGATTAATCCAGTGGAGCCTTCATGATTCAACTATTTCACGTCTGAATCATTGCTGCATTGAAATTTTGGGGGGGGCATTCCCATTCTAAACCTTATGGTAGTCCAGAAGAACATAATGCTACATGGATTGGAAGCAAGAGAGGACATTGATCAGAGAAGTCCATTGTCATTGTGGAGCAACAGTCTAGGGAGCTTCAGAGGCAAGAGGCATACCCAGCCCTGGAGGACAAGTGATGTGGAGCCTGCAGAAGAGGTAGGGTTGCCACTTTGGGTGCCAGCTGTGGGAGACACATGGCACAAGGGTAGTACTGCAGTTGGGACAGGATAGGCAATAGCTTGCCAGACCACCCTCCTGGAACCAGTCCTGTGACAATCCTATAGTCAAGAGCTCCAGAATTCTTTGGAGGACCTGATCAACTCCTCTAAAGGGATTGGGGGGGATGTGGGTGGTTGGAATATGACCAAAAGTGGAAAAAACAGAGACAAGTGGGCATGCAGGTCCCAGTCTATACTTAAGAAGCCCCATCCATGGTATGGATGCTGGTATCTCTGGAAGGTCCACAATACTGGATAGGTGCATAGAAAATGTTGAGGTAAGTGCATCCAGTGCCCAGAATCCACATAGAACAGACTGTTGGGAAGGAAGACCATGCCCAGATGCTACTGCAGGCCAGTTCAGGAACCAAAGGTGTATTCAGAAAATTTCTAGGAAGAAATTCCAAAGCACAGGGCGCCTTGGAACATTAAAATCAGAGCAAGGGTCCTGATTACTGAGTCTAAGGCCCACATTGGTTTTGATTATTGACTAAAATTCTCTTGTTGAAAAATCCAATGACTTGGCAGTTAATTGAGACTTTTAACGACACAACAGTACTTAAGTGTCCCCAAAATTTGGAAGGCAGAGGTCTGTGATTGCTCAGTTCCTAGGCAATGCACAGGCCCTGATAATTGTCCTGGAAGACAGTGATGTGGGAAATGAATGCATCCTCTAGAACCGAATGTATTATAAAAACAATGCATTCTTATCATGGCTTGTTTTATAATATTTTGCTATACACATCTTGAATGCATTCTACTTCCTTTGTTTATAAACATGATTTTGAGAAGGATTCCATCAGCCTCACTAGATTGCTAGAGAGTCCATCATATAGAAAGTCTCAGAAACCTTGATGTAGATGTAACTGGTGTATAAGGAGCTATATCCTGACCTGGCTCAGGGATCAGAAATGCAATTCTTGGAATTGAACATAGATTCTAAAAAAGACTTTGTTTTCTTTTATTTGTCTTCTCCCCTCACCTCTCCTCCCCTCCCCTCTTCCTCCCTCTCTTCTCCCTCCCTCCCTTCCTTCCTTCCTTCCTTCCTTCCTTCCTTCCTTCCTTCCTTCCTTCCTTCCTTCCTTCCTTCCCCCATCTCAAGCTGTGTACTTATTTTTTCATTATGTTTTATCAGCTATCTGTGTTTGCAGTAGGAGCGCTGTCTCCTTATTGACTTAGTCCACCAAGTTATTGAAACATCACATATCTCTCCCATCCCAACCTTTCAACCCCTATTCTTGCTGATTTGTGCAGACCACCTTCAATCTGACTTTAAGGAAACCTGAATAGTGAGGGTTATAGATCTGATATCAAGAACAAGTTTAGAGAAGGGAGATTCCATGGCCTGGGACTGCCTGGGACAGATTCTGGTCCTGAGATGGTTTGCCTGATCCTGCCCCTATCCTGAGAACCATTATGTATATCAGCTAAATCCTTTCTGTTATGATATGCCCTAATTAATACATGCGCTGATTTGTTCTTCCCTGCTGAGGACTTCAGATTAATGATTACTGGGTGCCACATATGTTATATTTTATGTATCTTTAATAAATATAACAATGGCTGCAATTTACAGTAGCCTTACTGTGTTTGGGAGTCCCGTGCTAAGCCCTTTATATTCATTATTTCATTTAACCCTCCCGCCACCCTGAGGTAACTCTTGAACATTATTTGCCTCACTGTGCAGAGAAAGGGACTGAGGCTCAAAGAATTTCATCAAATTTCTCAAGGTCACACCACTTGAACAAGGTAAGGTGGGTTTCATACTGAGGCCTGTTTGATTTCATAGCACTTAACCACTCACCATCGTGCCGTTATGTTTTAATGGTGAGGGGAAGTGAGAAATTTAATAATAGAACTTGAGCAAGGTGGCAATAAAAATGAGGTAGCGCTGTTGCATCACTCTTATGACTACCTGTCCTTCAATCGCCTTGCCTGACGCTCCGGCTCCCGAGGTACTTGGAATACTGATAGGACCAGATGAATAAGGGGGGAGGAGGTTATGGCCCAGAAGGCAGCAGGCTCCTGACTATGAGGTTAGCCCAGCCAAGTGAGAAGTGCCATTACTGCCTCAGTATCCAGCAATTGCCTACCAGAGAACTCCGGGGTGCAGTGTGGAGGGGAGGAGAAGGGGGATGGAGTGACATAGACCTAGAATCCTGGCTGGTTTAAAGGGCAAGACACCAACCAGCTCTGTGCCCCTGGGGACATTCCTAATGTCTCTGAACCTGCTTCTGCTTTGTACCACAGGGAAGTTAGACTACATCTGCTGCTAGTTCAGGAAGTCTACGAGGCCATGAATTTTATGAGGAACAAACAGATAATGCTGTTCTGAGAGGCACAGTCTCTGAAAGGTTCTGAACCTGCCAGCCCCCATGGGTACTTATACCTCCAGTATTATGTCAGCTCCCCTCCAGTTTCTGATCTTGCCTTGTGTCACCATAGGATTCTTCTTCATTGTTAGTCATTGGCTACCTCTAGAGTTTAGCTCCAACATGGCAACCAGGAGCTCAGTCTCAGGGGCCAGGCCACGTGGGTGCACATTCTCACTCAGTCACTTATTCTCTGTGCCTTAGTTCCCTCATGTGTAACAAGAGACTGATTCTCATGGGATCATCTGAGAAACTACAGGATACAGTCATGTAACATGCTGTACCACTCTACAAGCTGGGCCTACTCCTTTGATGTTTGCAATTATCAGCAGCAATTGGACTTCAATCAGTGAACATCTGCGAGTACCTCCTCAGAGCAGGCTCTGCAGGTAAGTGCCATGGGACCATGGAGAGGCACAGTCGTGTCCCCTCAAGCCAGGGGTACATGTTGCGCTTCCCAGATATAGTTGCTAAGACAGGGTATGGGATATAAGGTGACTGTTAGGAATCAATGCATGTGAAAAGGAGAAAGAGAGAGAGAGAGAGAGAGAGAGAGAGAGAGAGAGAGAGAGAGAGAGAGACTGACTGTACAGAGGAGGACCTGGAAATCTGTGTGACACAAACCAGAACAAACCAAATAAAGCCTTGGCCAATGTGATAGGAAGCTCTGGAATAAGCACTACTCTCAGAATGCTCCACACAGGACTGTAATGGCCATACCTCCAGGTCTCTCCTTGTTCATTTACAGGACATGGGCCACCCTGAAAAGAACATGACATCAGCTTGAGCAGAGCCTGAAGGGACTGATACCTGGAAGCCATCTGCAGGGCTGGAGAGCAAGTCCTTCCTTGGAGGGGGATCTGGGCTTCACAGTAGAGTGTCTGCCACTCAAGGAGTTTATAAATGGCCAAGGTTGGGAGAGAGGACTAAGACAGATGGCAGATTGTCCCTGGCGAAGTTCCCAGAGCCTGGCTGAGCTGAGAGGTGATTTACCCAGGGCCATCAATGAGAAACTTACTTCTGTGATAAGTTGAGTCCTTGTGGAGAATGGATGGGAAAGCATGAGATCTGTGTCCCATACCACACTGGAGGGGGCAGAGTGAAGTTAAGGCCAAGGTCAAAACCTGGGGTTGTTGCTGGGAGAAGAGAAAGGCAGGGCAAGCATTTTACACTGAATTCTATTAACTTAGGTTAATCATATGACTTGCAGTGGCTGGTGTGAAAATTTCAGGACAGGAGTAATATTCTGACCAATGTGAAGGCCATGTCAAAACATGGCATGTTGGGGAACCTGTTATCTTAAAGACTGGATGGAGCCTCGATTAAAGATGCACTTAAACAGGTGTTATGAGTGAGAATCTCAAAACATTCTATAGCCCTTGTAAGACACTTGCAAGCAAAAGTGAAGCTAAATTCTGAACTCAGAGAGAAAGACCATAAAAATGGCCCCAGACCCTCTCTGATTCACTATTCAATGTGGCTCATTGTCCATCTGTCCCACTCCTTCCTCTATCACGGTCTTGAACACCATTATGATCTCTACATATTAAAATGACCTACTTTGGGGAAATGTGCTGAGTAAGGGAAAGGGGAGTGGCTCCCCATCTTGGCCCTCTTATACATTTGGAGGGACAGCCTGGAGATGTGTTGTGGGAAGCCTGGAATGTCCGGATAATGAGGGTACATTTACTTTGGCAAGACTTTGGGAATCACTGAAAGCTGTGTTGTCTGGAGAGGGATGGAGACATTAGACTTGGGCTTTAGCAGGATGTATTTGCCATCAATATTCCAGATGTTCTGGAACAGTGAGAGGTGGGAGCTAGACACCTAATATTGACCTTCTACTGTCTTAGTCTGGGAGCCGAAGGAAGGGGGCTTGAGTTGGGGGCTGCAGAAGGGAGGAAGGCCAGGGTAGGAAAGGTAATGTAAGGCACTCAAGTTTCAGAACTTGGCAATGAGGAAAATGGCAGATCCCTCCAACAGCAATACAGGGGACTAGAGGGGGAGCTGGTTTTGGGGGAAAGGTAGCCGGAAAGAAAGAGATAATTTATTTTGGTTAGGAGATACTATTGGGAAGAAAACAAGATTTTGTTTTGTAAGCAAATCCTGGATCAGGTTGCCAGCAGCAGACGCTGAGATGAGGATCTGTGCACAAGTGGTTTGTGAAGAAGTGCTCCCAGAGAATTCCAGGGAGCAAGTGGGGGAGAGAGTGGGAAAGGGAACAAAAAGAGCCAGGCAAGGGCGCAATCAGGCGAGTCCCAGCCTCAGCATTATCTTCACCAGGATATGGAGGCTAACCTGTGCCTCCCCAGGTAGGGAAGCTGGGGTTTCAGGTTCCTACCCCCCATTACCCAATGACTATGGGCCACCATGAAATTAGGCACTCTCCCAGGTCCTTCCAGTTCCCTGTATGTAGTTCCAGGTGGCTCCCTTCTCTTAATCCGAGCACTGTCCTCCTGAAGCAAAGCACAGATGCTGGATTTTTGAAAGTCCTTGTCCTCCTCCAGCCATCTGCTGCTTCCAGGAACAGAGTTTGCAATCCCGGGCGAGTGTCTTTTGCATCCTTCACCTTGAATTACCTCTTCACCATGGAAAAAGGGAGGCCAGAAAGCATTTGTCCATGCAGAGTCTCAGTGTGCTGGGATGTGCCCTGGCTATTAGCATATCTCTGATGCTCTGGATTGTGGTGGGGTGAGATGTGCACGGGCCTGCAGAGGGCTTCTGGTTCCAGCTCATTATCAACCTCAATGCTGTGGCTTCTGAGGTGAGGCAGCCACTCACGCTTTGGCTACTTGGCAGCCCTCTTTAAGATGGTCACTTGTCACCAGCAGTGGAAACATGGGCCCTCACCCACCAGCTGACATTCTCAGGCCATGAATCTTGCTGGAAGACTCAGGAAACAGAAGACATGGGCTGTGCTATCATCACATGTGAATTGCTCTGGCCTAGAGGACACTGGACCCAGACACACAGTAGGGAGGTCTGGGCAGGATGTTTCTCCCTTTCTTGCTAATACATAAATAAATAAAGGTTATTTACACTAAAGAACCTTCTCATCACGCCTATTGAGTCGCCTTCCCACTCTAATCGGACTTAGGCCTGTACCCATGAGTATTGGGTAAAATGTTGGAAAGGTTAACTTCTGGCATGAAGGGAATATTTAGGATCCTGCTCCAGCCTCCTGCTGCCTGCTGTTCTAATAGGCCACCAGGTATGCCATGCCAGTTGTTAAGGCCATTGCATTTCACCCCTGCTAATAGCTGCTTCTTACTGCAATCTCCCATCGCCCCCTCCTCTCGTCCCAGCAGGTGCCTGCCCACTTGACTCCCAGGAAAGGAGGGAAGCAGGCCCTCACCTTTCAAGCAGCAAACAAACAAACACCCAGTAGACAGCTGGAGTTGGTTCAGAAGCCTGGATGCCATCTCCCTGTTTCTCTTCCTTCCAGAGAGCAGTGTGCTTTGTGCGTCAGAGCTGTTGTCTACAGGCTACCTCGCTTCTGATGGGGCTAGTCCAGAGCAAGCTTGTTGAGGTGGTGCCTTCTTCTAGCATGGATTGTGCCTACGTCTCTCCACCGACCCCCCTACACATTCCCACTCTCCAGTTTTTCTCAGGTTTGGCATCCTTCCAATCCCACAGGAATTCAGCTGATAAATGAATTCATACTCAAAGGTTATTGACTTAATTTGTCACCTCCATCCAGGAGCTATTTGCACTGAAAAGAGATCCACCAGGGAGAGAGCAATGTTTAACTGCAAAGAATGCCTTTCTAATGGTGGGGTTTCAGGCAGAGTGGCCTTTGGGCAGCCTCCTTCCGATCACTACAGAGGTGACCTTTCTCTCAGGAAGTCCCTGTTGCAAGGATTTCCCAATGTCGGCCTGCACTGGAAGGCCCTAGGGTGTTTGTGAAGGACTGCAGATTCTCCAACCCTCCAGATATGATTTAGCAGGTCTGCATGGGATGCAGGAATCTGCATTTTCGACCACGCAACACTTTCTGATGAAGTGCTTTGTGGACCATATTTTGGACAAATACTCTGCCATTGTATTAGTTTGCTAGGGTCGTCATAGCAAAATATCAGATTGGTGGCTTAAAAAATAGAAATTTATTTTCCCACAGTCTTGGAGATTGAAGTCCAAGATCAAGGTGCAGGCAGGGCTGTTTTCTCCTGAGGCCATTCTCCTGGGCTTGGAGATGGCCACCTTCTCCCAAAGTCTTCACTCGTTCCATCTTTCCTCTGTGCATACACCCCTGGAATATCCCTAGGAATTCAAATTTTCTCCTCTTATAATAGGATTAAGCCCACCCTAATGCCCTCATATTAACTTAATCACATCAACAAATACTGTCAGGTTCTGAGGTTCTGAGGGTCCGGGCTTTGGCATATGAAGTTGCAGGGGGTGGGCACACCTTTACCTGAAACAGGCATGTTGAAACAAACAGAAAATTAAACAATCACGAGGGGCGGTAGCAACCACCAAGTTCTCCCCTCTTTTCAATAACTGCAAGAGAGAAAACATACCCAGGTTAAGAAAGATCCGGGGAAATCACTGGGATGGGTTCACTAGTGGGAGGCACAGCGCCCCCTGTTGTTGCCGCCGGCCCCAGGTTAGGGAACCACCTTGGCTCACCCTCTAAATTGCCTTTCCTGTTGTTATTCCCGCCCCCCCCCCCCGCCCCGCCCCGCTCCCTAGGTTTAGAAATAGTCTTTCTTCTTTCAGCTTCCTGGGCGAGAACAGTCTGGTGCCAGCACCAGCGTGGCCACCCAAGCAGCCCTTACCTCTGCCTTCGAGGATGTTTCTTTCCTCAGAAAAAAGCAGAGACCCTTTGCCCTCCCCATTCATCATCACCACAAGCAATCTAATTACAGCCTTGTCTTAAAAGAGGAACTCATTTACAATTGAGACTTCTTCTTTATGAAAATGTAACATCTTGAACTATGTTTTTATGGCCCCCTTTTACAAAAATAAAAAAGGAAATTAATTAATTTCCTTGTACACAGGAAAGACTCATGAGGTCTTGCCGGTTGTACGCCGAAAGGATGCTGGAGCTGGCTCTCTCTCTCTCTCTCTCTCTCTCTCTCTCTCTCTCGGCCTCCCGCTGTGTGACAGTGAAATGCTAAAATGATTTTGGCAGGAGAATATTCTCAAAGGCTGTTTTTATTTCAGCAGCAGAAGAGTATCTCAGAACGCAGGCAGCACCTCTGCCCTGTGGGGCTGTTTCTAATTGTAGGAGGTGAGCTGCAGAAATCCTTCCCCCAGCCGGGTGTGGAGAAAGCATGAGGAACCTAAGGAAGATAATCGCGTCTGCCACACTCGGTGTTCACCACTTAAAGAAATTAACTTGTTGGAATAAAATATTTCTATGGGTGCAGAAAACTATGCATTAGAATAATGAGGCTGACCCCTTCCTTCTGCATCGCAATCATGGGGGTTTGTTTCTTCCCTCTCTAATCACAACATGTTATCTTCCCCCTTGCTCACACCTCTGTAGGCAAGACTGGCTGCGAATACTTTAGATTATCACCTTCTCATTTTCAGTGTGAAATAATTGCCCAAGGATGGAAACTGACAAACAGGAATATGGATTTCGGAAAGCAGGCCTCTTGTGTTTTAGGATAGCCAAAGGAAAATGAAGACAGGTGGATTGCTTTTTCCATCCTCTCGCTTACCCCTTTACAAAAGACATGTGGTTTTCCAGACCTGGGTCAATTGGGAATTTTAAAGCCAATTGGGATACTGGTATATTTAATTAAAAACATATACTCTATAGCAACAGAAAGGTATGAAGTCCTGAGGGTAAGCTTCATGAGTTTCCATTGTGGGGGTTGCCACTTAGGAGCTGTGTGACCTGGGGGAAATTGCTTAACTTCTCTGTGCCTCAGTATTTTTCTCAATTAAAGATGGGACAGTAATAATAATGCTTTATGGAATGGTGAGGTTTGAATGAGTTACTATTTGTGAAGTGCCTAGAACAGTGATCAACATTTGTAGTAAACACTATCAGCAATTCATATTTAGGCCCCTGGAAAGGGAAGAAGGGCTGCCTTCCTTTCCTCTTTCAGTAATATTTCTTAAGCATTGTCTCAGATAGAAGGAGAAGTAATAAAGGCTCCTACCCTCAGGGAGCTTCAGTTTAGTGCATGTGCAGGACATATAAATGGTTTATTATAAGACATATTGGAATAAATGCTCAGCAAGGAATAGTAACATGGTGTGGAAACCGCCAGGAGAACTGCTTAATTGGAGAAGATTGAAGATGGTGACATGAAGGAGGTGGCGTGAGAGTTGGACCCTACTCAGATCAAAGGTACCTGTGAGAAAGAAACAAAAGAAAGGGGTTAAAAAATAAATAAGTAAAAAATAAAAAAGAAAGGGGTTCCTGACTACGGGAGAAGCAGAGGTGCCTGCAAAGGGTGGAGAGAGTGCAGAACACCTTAGATGCTGATATGAATGAATGGCAGTTGGGGGCCTCCTCACCTGGCTCCCTGATTTGTATTTTCAATCAAAAGAACTGCAAATGATTTGGGGGTAATTAAGTGTTGTCTCCATCATTGTCTCCTGAAAGAGTTTGAAAACAATTTTTAGCAACGAGCATAAGCCTATAGTGACCAACTACAATTTAGCAGAAAGAGTCCCCTCGGCCCCGCCCCGCCAATTCTGTCCCTACAGGTCATTTATTACACCCAGAGAACTCTTTGTAGTCACCACAAACGTGCAGCTACCTCTGGGGTACGATGCGGCCGCTATTTAACTGTCACGTAACATGACAATCGAGTGTCCTATTAGAGCTAAAATTTAATTGTGAAGACGGGTACCATATTTAACTGCAATCCTGGGGGGAATTTAGGTTGACAGGCTGTAATTACCCAAACTGGAACCTGGCCAGGACACACCTACTCTTTGCCAAAAGAGCTATGGGGGTTTTAGCCGCGGTAGGCACGGGAAGCCGGCGGTTCTTTTGGGTGGGGAAGTGGCTCTTGTGGCCCCACAGCGCCCCCTAACCAAGCTCAGGGCAAGCGCAGGCTGTCCGGGGAGCAGGCCTTTTATGACCCACGGAACTTGGCAGTTTCCAGCCGTGCCCCTGTCGGCCTGCACCTGGCTCCAATCCATCATGGGTTATCAGAAACTTGCCACTTAAGGTTGTGTGGCTGTGGTTCCTGCAGTCAAGTTCTCCCTGGCTCTTATCTGTGTCTGTCTGTCCTGTGTGTCTCGCCCCAGGTCCTGCTGCTTCTCTCTTATCAGGACAGAAGTGCCTGTCCTGCTAAAATAATTACCCAGCGGAGTACAGTGGTTCTCATCACCAGCTGCTGTTTCTACATTGAGATCAATTAGAGACATATTTTTACTGGGGAAATGGGCTGATCGGGCCAGTTTACTAAAAATCCCTTTAGGATTCTTACTGCGAAATGCACTGTGCTTGGCTCTTCCAAGGCAGCTGTTTCCAGGAAAAATAAAAATTGGGTCAAGAAGAAGTGGAAATGTGGCTTGCCAATGTTGCTGAAGGGTTAAAAAGGGAGAAAGTTCTGGGCTGAATGCAGCCGTGTGAATAAATGTGGTCTTAATTTAAGGTTATGGATTTTTAAAAAGCCTAGCTTTTTGTCTTCAGAAGTCTTTGCATTCATATCAGTTAAAAATAATTTAGACAGAAAATAAATGTTGGAGCAAACTCAAATTATTATGTGCATTTTAAATAAACCTGTGTTTTCTGCTCCAGACATAGCATATGAATAATAACATTAATAATGATCACGATAATTTGTCAACTGATGATATTTTCTGTCAGACCTTCCAGACTGTTGGTTCCTGGCTCTGCTATTTAACCTAGCCGACCTGTCCTTCATGAGGGAAGCTGATGATAACAGCCCTTACTCCCTCTGCAGGGTGAAAAGGTAGAAAAGCCCAGGGTTCTAGTCCCAGCTCTACACTAATTAGCTGTGTGACCTTGGTCAGGTTACTTAACGTCTCTGGCCTGCTGTCAAAGAATGGAATGGTCTCAAGGGAAATCAGCAAAGATGTAATGAGCAAAATCAAAAGTAAAACAGTAATGTCATCTGGGACATTTGTTTTTCTTTTATAAAGAATGTACTTTCTGATAAAGGAAGTAGACTCAAAAAGCAACTTTAATCAAGCAACTATTGGTTAGGGCACAGAAGGAACTTAGATTAAGACTAATTTTTAAAAACATGTGGAATAGTTTTCTACTCATTATCTAAGGACACTCACATACATACACATACAGGTATAATTTGGTGAGAGAGAAATCTACTTAAAATGCTCACTTATTCTCTGAAAAGCAATAGATGCTCACTGCTCTACAAAGGCATTGACATTATTAGAAATTAGTGTCTATTTAATTCTTCTAATTGTATAATACTAGCCAGGCATGGTCTCAGTACTTGGGAGACTGAGACAGGAGGATCACAGGTTCAAGGCCAGCCTCAGCAACCTAGTAAGCCCCTCAGGAACTTAGTGAGACCCTGTTTCAAAATAAAAAGTGAAATAGGAGGGGGGGGTTGCTCAGAGGTAGAGTGCCCCTGGGTTCAATTCCTAGCAGCACAAAAAATATGCTAATGGTATAATACTGTCCCCAAACTACCAGTAGAACAAAAATATATAAAGTTGAATGGTATAAAATTGCCATTTTGATAGATCATAAAGTATTGAATGTCAGAAATTTCACACAGTTTGAACTAATATTTAATGTATTATAGATTGGATCTGGGATGTCCCCTAAGCCCTATGTATTAAATACAGTGGTACTAATGGGAGATGGTGGAATTTGGGGGAGGTAGGGCCTAGTGAAAAGAAGTTAGCATTGGGGACATGTCCCTGAAGGAGATTGTGTGACTTCAGACCTATTCCTGTCTCTTTTTCTTTCCTGGCCACCATGAGGTGAGCAGATCTGCCCCCTGAGCCAAAATAAACCTTTCCTTCTTATAAAATATTGTTTATCTCAGGCGTTTGTCACAGTGATAGAAAACCCAATGGATGTAATGTGTGTGTGTTTGTGTGTGTGTATACATACATGCATAATTTTTTATGGTGCTGGGAGTTGAACCCAGGGGATTCTACCTCTGAGCTATACCTCCAGCTCTATTTTATCTTTTATTTGGAAACAGGGTCTCACAAGGTTGCTGAGAGTGTCACTAAATTTCTGAGGTTTGCTTCGAACCCATGATCCTCCTTTCTCATTCTCCCAAGTACTAGGATTACAGGCATGCACCACCATGCCCAGCTCACACATACTTTTTGCTAATACTAGTAAATGCAATCCAGAGAACTGAAATTCTTCTATATTCTCATTTCTCTAGCAAAGCTTAGGAAAACATTGGTAAATCCCTCATATTCCTGCCCTAACACTTAAAACAAGATGACACAAAACTTAATAGAAAATACTATGGAGTTCTAGGTTACATTCTTAAACATGAGGACAGTCCCTGTTTTGGTTCTATAATAATATGACCAGTGGCTGGCATGTAGGAAGATGACTTGGAGGTGCTGGTGGGGCTGTTGGCTCCCATTCAAGGAGAAAGGTGCCCCGTGTACTTGTCAAGGGTATAGCAGTAGAGATAGGCTCCTTGAGACCTTTCTGCAGCTTCACTCAGAGATTTGAGATTATAATACATGTCCCTAGGAAGAGATTCTTTTTTTTTCACTAAAAATTTATGACTTAACTGACAATTATTTTTATTAGCAATTTAAAAAATAAAAATACAAGTATTCTTATACTCAATAATGATTTCAGCAGTAGCTAATGTGATAGAATGTTCCAGGATCTTTTCAAAAGAAAAAGACAGGACTCCTAGGGGTAGGGAAGCTTCCAGGAATAAAGTGAGTAGATTCCACAATGAATAATAAAATAATAATTCCAGATAGGAACAATCCAGTTTACCATTGAGTAGACTGTTCACTTCCTATATTTTATCTCTATATTTTCATTGCTTCCTCCACCTCTGTAAAACAGCTAAAATAACCAGATCAGGTGTCCCCTAAAACATACTTTTCAGTGATAACTAGACATTTTCACCGCAAAAAATCAATAAATTATGGAAAAACATAAAAGGAAAAATAAAATCTCCTCATTCAAAATGTATTACAGAGCATTTTACCTAGATGTTTTCACACACACACACACACACACACACACACACACACACACCAAAAGTACTCAAAAATCAGTCTTATATCCTGTTTCTAGCCTTCGTTTTTCAATGAGTAACAATGTCATATCACTGATATTTTTCCATATCAATAAATATAAACCTATTCATCTTTTTAAAGTGACTACATAGTATTCCACTGCATGGTGAACCAATCAACTACCAATGCACATTTAGGTTGCTTCCCTTTTTGCTACTGTAAACCTTACTCAAATGTGTGTATATATATATATATAATTGTCTACTTATTTGATTATTCCTTAGGATTCTTTTCTACAGGTGAAATCCATGAATCAAATGATAAGGCTTTTGTTATGCATTGACAAATTAAGTACTCCCCAGAAAGGCTGTACTTACTTAAAGTCTCCTTAATGACAAATGTAAAGATCCATTTTTCCCTCACTTTACTTGGATACTCTCAGTGTGTTTAATGTTTGACAATCTGATTAGTGAAGGAGAGTCTATGGTGCTGTTTAATTTGGTGACCCTTTGATTATCAGGAAAATGGAAACTCTTCAGTCTTCATAGATGTTTGACTTGTATTTCTTCTTTTATGGATTGCCTTCTCATGCCTTTTGCCCATTTTTCTACTTGGAAGTTCCTCACTTTCTTATTGATTATAAGAGCACTTTATATATTAAGGCTACTTTTCCATCAATTCCTGTCTGTGTAAAAGATATTTTCCACACTTTTTCATTTGTCTTTTAATTGTTTCTGGATCCTTTTTTAATGTCAAAGTTTTACATTTTTACCTATCAAAGCAGATAACCTTTTTCCTTAGCATTTTAGTCTTCAGGGTCACTGTAGAAAGATAGTATATTCATTTGTATTGTATTTTTCCAGTCATATTGAGGTACACCACAACTCCAGCTCCCATTTTCTTCCAAATCATGTTTCTTATTACTTTCCAAAGGTTCTGGAGTAAAGGCATGAGGGACCTTGGAAACCAGAGCAGAGGAAACATGACTATTAATAGTAACACTTGACATTTCTATTTCCAGTGAGCTACACAATCACTAATTAGTGCCCCTCTTTAGCTTAGCCCCAGGGATCACCCTGCCTGTCATTCATTCACTCTATAGGACACTGAGGCACAAGAGTGAGAAGGCTGCAACATTCTATCTGGTGGGTGTTACTCTCACTGTCCAAAACTTAAACTCAGACTCTTGCCATCATCTATGCTTAAACCACAGTGACACCATTCCCAGGATGCAATGAGACCATCAAAAGGAGTTCTCCTTGGATGAAAAGTCACTGATGTCCCCTCCCATTCCACAGAAAAGAAAGATCACATGCAATATGGAGCAATTTGCAACCTGGGACCTTCTGACTTTGACTTGGGCCACCAAAAAGATTACACTACTTCTTAATTCACTGTTAATTTTTGATAATCAGGATGTCTACTGCAAAGGGTTAGTGAAGGCAAGAGAAACGAAGGAAATGAGTGGAATGAAGAGACCCTTGAACTTAGTGAATGGAGTGCTCCAAAGAGCAACCTGTGACCACTTTACATGAAACTCAGTCACATCACAAGATTTTAAAAATGGTGGATTGGGAAAGAAACCAGAGGAGCCAGAGTTGGAAAAGGTAAGAGCCTCTAGCAGTGCTTCTAAAACTATAGAAAGAGAAGTAGTAGGGCTTTTCTCCCAATGTGTCACAGACCAACACTTATGTAGTAAAATACAATAGAAATGAATTTTTAAAAATCTAAGAAGACATACAAAACACAAGTCCTATTTTTATTATTAGATTTAGAAGACAAAAATTACTCTAATTGAGCCCGGCGTGGTGGTGCATGCTTGTAATCCCAGCACTTGGGAGGCTGAGACGAGAGGATCCGGGTTCTTGGCCAGCCTCAGCTACCTAGTGAGGCACTCCACAACTTAGTGAGACCCTGTTTCAAAATAAAGAATAAAAAATAGGGCTGGGGGTATACCTTGGAGGTAGAATGCCCCTGAGTTCAATCCCCAGTACTGCAAAAAAAAAATTACTCTAATTGCTACAAAAGTTTCTGTTAGTATGTTTCTGCAATCATCTCTTTGCAGACAAGCAACAGCTCTCCTTCTGGTACCAGATCTGGAGCCATGCTTTTGAGTCCCTGAACTAGAGCATTTGGGGAAGGAGATGGGGTCAGTACTGTCAAATGCTGCCAAGGTGTTAGGTAGATGAGGTCTGGTAAGTGTCTTTGGAATGTAGCAACAAATAGGTATTCTCAAAGAGCAGTTTCAATGGAGTGGTTGGGACAGAAGCCAGACCAAGCCAGTTGAGGCTTCCTTTGCTTTCACAGCAGCTAAAAAAATGTTGAAGCAAAGAGAAACTAAATCATAAAGCATCTGATGCTTCATACTGCTAAATATCATTCTCATTTGTACAAAACAATTAACAAATTTTTTGTGTTGCTATAAAGGAGCAGATAACAAACAGGATAAAGTGTACCATGTAATAGACAATGTGTCAGTTTAAGTCCAGAGACCCAGAGGGTCAGGTTGGAGTCAGACAATCATAAGCCTGATTTCTGCACAAGTCATTCATCCCCTCTCATCCTCAGCTTCCTCCTCTACCAAATGAAGGGATTGTGCAAGATCTCTTCTCTATGCTTCTTTCCAATTTTTGTATTCAATGATTTTTTTATTCTTTATTTCGAAATAAGGTCTCACTAAGTTTTGGAGGACCTCACTAAGTAGCTGAGGCTAGCCGAGAACCTGCAATCCTCCTGTCTCAGCCTCCCAAGTACTGGATTTACAAGCATGCACCACCATACCTGGCTGTATTCTATGATTTGAATTTTAAATCCTCACTGTAAATATCAGTGCTCTTGAAAATGGCCCAACTTATTTGGAATCATCAAGTTCTATTGAACCTGGCTGTACACTTTCAGAAGCCTACCCACTGCCCTCAGACACTTGCTAGTAAAACCTCAGTTGGTCACAACTAGTAAAATAAACCTGCCTCTTCCTCCAACACACATTTAGGAACCAGAAACCTTATAGTTAAAACTGTAGATTCAACCTGAAACTTAGGGATGAAAGCCCAACTGGATCTCAGAACCTGAGAATTCAGCTTCAGAACCACACAAGGTGGCCTGTGCATTGCTCAGATTCCCAACACTTCATTTTGATTGTTTCTGCTGCCCTGGAGGAAAAAGCATAGAAACCATGGGTCCCATGACATTCTGCTGGAAGCCAGGTGAACTACAGGAAGCTGCAAGGGACCTCTGGAACTGGAGAAGACCAAGTTGGAAGCCAAATCTTGCCTTAAAATCTTGTCAATCCAAGTTCTTTGTGCTAAGACCTTAATGTTCCCATCAGTGGTGTAGAGCCCACGATGTGGCCCAGCTGGGAAGGACAGGAAAGATTTGGAAGGCACTCTTGAGTTATTCTGGGCTTTGAGAAAAAGAAAAGGCAGAAGGGAATGTGGGCTGGGCAGTCAGTCTGTGGCGGAGTGATTTTTCCTTTTCTGCCCAAATCTCTCTGAAGTGTCAGGATGCTGTCTGGATTCTCGGTCCTTGTCCTTGTCCTTTCTATAGCTAAGAAATTGACCCATTGACCTGTCTTTGTAGTTCCTCATGTCACAGCGTCCAAATTCGCCAAATCATGAAAGGTTTCTGCTGGCCTTTCTCATATCCATTATGTATTATCTTTGAACGTTACTCTTCGCTTTATAAGCCTTACTGTCACTGTCCCCTGTGTTTCCTTTTGGGCAGAGTTAGCAGAGCCACCTTATGTGCTCTCTCTCTCTCTCTCTCTCTCTCTCTCTCTCTCTCTCTCTCTCTCTCTCTCTCATAAACACACACACACACACACACACACACACATACACACACGCACACATGCAGGAACACACACCCTGCTTTGTTCAGTCAGAGCAGAAGAAGGCCACAAGTAAACAATAAATGGCCACATACTCCCTGCAGAGCTGCTCTCTCATGATCAGCAGGGTTGAAGGCTGGAGTTGTTTTCTGTGGGTCCCCTTGTTCCTTCACATTGCCCTCTGCCTATTAGAGAAACTGGAACAAGCCATTTGGGTGGCTGTGACCAGCTCTGGCTGAAGAAGTGCCCAGCTGTTGCTCTTTCCTCTCTCCCAGTTTTCAGTCCCCACGATGTGGACTCATTACGGCTGTGATCGTTGCTGATGACATTAATGCACTGTGCTGCTTCTCCATCGCACGTGCCATCTGCTCCCATCAGCCCTGTGGGGTAAGTGGTAGGTAATTGTTTCCCATCGGTAGTCCATTTTCTCAGATAAAGGATGCGAGATTCAAAAATAAACATCCACTCTGAGCTGCTACGACAAGGCTAGTGTAGATCTGGGGGCAGCCACCCCATCTCCTGTTAGTAGTGGGTGAGGCTGCTTTCCCCGTAATTCAAGTCGAAGGGCAATTTGATTCATTAGTAGTGACTCTGAGGGAGGAGGAGGTTCAGGGAGAGAGCAGAGACAGGAAAATCCTGAGAGTTCTTATAAACCAGCAGGGTCAATGCAGAGGAGAAGGGGAGAGATGGAGAGAGAAATTGGTGATTCATCAGCACAGGCTTGCGAATGGACGGGAATGAATGATAAGAGCCTCACAGGTTCAGCTGAGGGAAACAAGCCTGTGCTCCATGAGCCACACTTCTTCGTTAGCTGGGGCCACGGCTGACTCACCGAGGATTATAGGTGCCAGACCAGAATTGAAAATTCAGCATGAGGGGGAGAGTGGCAGGGCTCAGAAGGTGGGCAGGCAGGGAGGACAGGATGGAGTGCTGCCCGGCGAAGAGAAACTGAAAGCCCAGCTCACAGGATCTATCGTGGAGAAGGATTATGATTTAGTTACATCTTCCCAGACTCCTAGGATGACCGATAGGGCTAGCTTTGTTTTTTTATGTTAAGGAAATTGCACTGTGTAGTTCACTTTGAACCTGTTTTTCCTTAAGCACTGCCACGGTGTCCTCAGTTTGACCTTCACCTCCCCTCAAAGCTCATCTCTGCACACATCAGTCATTTATTAAATAAATATTTATTGCAGTCCTGCCGGATGCCAGGCGCCGTGCTCACTTGGAGGTTGCTATGGACCTCCAAAGCTGGAAAGGCCCATTTGCTGGCCTTATCCTGGGCAAATCTGTGACCACTCTGAAGTTTTGTTCCCTCATCTCTACAATGGAATAATTGTGCCAGTTTCCTAAGAGTGGCCAGAGAATCAAATGAGAGAATGTGTGCTGAGCTCAGGCTAGGGGCATAAAGGCCCTCCATAAACACAGGGGTGAGATGTGAGCCTCCCCCCCACCTGCCCCCATGACCCGCAGTGGGACCTTCTCCAAACATCTTTCATCTTTGGGGGTCCTCTCATGCCTCTTTGCCCAGCCTTAACCTGATATCCACATCTGCTGACTCAGGTTCCAATTTCATACTGTGTCCAATTGCTGGTCCCCGATTTCACAATAGCCCCATCCCCCCTTGGGCAGGGTGGAGCAGGGCTCTCCTTAAGAGCCCTCCCTGGCAGCTGAGCCACTCTGCTCTGCAGGGATTATACCCCAGCTGCTTTCCCACCAGTGCAATGCTGTTCCAGTCTAGGAAGGAGACTCCCGAACACCGAGTTTGCTCCGATCTCAGCCAGGCCCGCTAATTGATTCACATTATTTTATTTTCCATACTGGTGGTTAGGGCCTCAAGCAATTTTATGCAAATTTATGAACCTTATGCAAATGAGGGCATCCCTAGACTAATTGCACACAAAAGGGAAGCTCTGTGGGCACCTCCCCCATTTCACTGCGCCCTCACTCCTTCTTCTTGATCTCTTAAATGACTCCCAAACTTCCCTTTCCTCCACATGTTCCCCAGATCAGCAGCCTCCTCTCCTCCCTGCCTCCCCATCCCCATTCACAGGCCATTCTAGAATGTTTGAGGGACAGCATCAGCCCCATTTGAAAGGGTTGGCAGCTGCCCGATGTCCCAGGAAAACATAAGTAGCTTTGGGGAACAGCTTTCCAAGCTTATTTTTATTTTGAATCATTTGAATTCCACCCAGCTTCCTCTTCCAATTCTCCCAGGAGTGAGAAGACCAGCCCATGGCACACTAGGACTTGCCCTCGGCTCTCAGATTGGGCCTGCCAAGGTTCTTTTCGGTACCGGCAAGACTGTGTATGACCCTCCTATCTCAGGGAGATGCATTCTCAGTCTCAGTTTACTGGCAACTAATCCTCAGGAAGGCTGTATATACTAGGTGGGGTCCCCTAGAAACAGAACCCAGGGTGGGAATTGAGAAGGGAGCATTGCTGTGTGTGGTTACCAGAGAGCAGAGTTTACAGGCACATGCTTTGAAGCAAAGGGATAAGTTTTTGTATCCACCCTTTTAGGGGCATTGGTGGTCAGCAGCCGCAGGGTCAGGGGTGCTAATCTCCTAAGCATTTGGGGGCAAGGAGCTTCCATCCTGGGAAGGCATCAAGTAACACTCAGCAGCTTGGCATGGGGGTGCTGGCCCACGCGGGGAAACCACTGCATTTCCTAAAGGTGTATTTCTTTTTTTAATTTAACTTTAACATGCCTGTAAAACAGGCATTTGCATTATTGCTGTTTTATAATTGCAGCACCTAGTGCTCAGGGCAGACTGCCACCTGATTTCACTGTGGACCCAGGAACCTCCCAGACAGAGCAGCCAGCACTTGGCTTTGAACCTGGACTCACTCTCCCGCTGGCCTGTCCACACTGGCAGCAGGCCAGAACTTTGTCTCCATCTCCTCCCACAGCCAAGGACAGGAGGTGTCACTTTGGAAGTCTCTCACACACCTGGCTTTCCTCCATAGCCCTCTTTCCCTTATTCTCCTTTTAGTGTGGTTTCATTTTACAAAATCCCTAGGGGTGTGTGTGTGTGTGTGTGTGTGTGTGTGTGTGTGTGTGTGTGTGTGTTTGGGGTGGGGCTGTGGCAATGGAGTCACAGGAGAAGAGAAGCAAAGTCAGAGCTTTAGCACTCCCTCTGCCCTCTCCCTTTCAGTCCCCTTCCTCTCCCACCCTGTCCCACTGCACTCCTTCTCCTTACTTCCCCTCTGCTCTTCCTTCTCTTCTTGGCTCCTCACCCCTATATCTCCATTTCCCTTCCTCCATCTCCTCTTCCTTTCC